>BRDA01014511.1:7683-18329 GCA_036984385.1 Crenuchus spilurus | reverse complement strand
GCTGATCACTCTTTATAACATTCTGGAGTATATGCAAATTGCCATTATAAAAACTGAAGCAGTAGACTTTGTAGACATTGATGTTTGTGTCATTCTCAAAACTTTTGGCCATGACAGTACATGATCATACTTTCATGTTCATACTTTTCAGTTGGCCCACAAAATCTTAAGTAATATTCGAATTTTCTGAGATACTGAATTCGGGATTTTCAATAGTTGTATTCATAAGCATCAAAATTAAAAGAAATAAACATTTGAAATATACCAGTATGTGTCTAATGAAAGAATATAATATACAAGTTTCACTTTTTCTATGGAACTAATTAAATAAATCAACTTTTAACGGGTGTGATAATGGATGAATGTACATAGACGCTGAACTCCCCTCTGTACTGATGTTTCAGGCAGTGCTCTCTCCGAACAGTAGGTGGCAGTAGTGCGCTTCGAGCCGCATTTCTCCGCTTAATGTTCTTTTACGTCGCGTAAACACATGGCGAGCCTGTAGTGAAACTGCTAAGAGCTTCAAAACGGTGCCAATAATTTAAGATTAACACTCGTTGCGTGATAAGCAAATAAACAATTATGAAGGTGAAAGTGCTTTGTAGGAACCCGGATGATTATGTTCGGGAGACAACAAGAGACATTCAACGTGGTGAGTTTTTGTGCTAACGTGCTAAAGCTAGTGTTCTGCGTTCATTCAGCTGGACTGTAAACGTAAGAGTTATTAGTTAAAGCTACCCAGAGCTGCTCTATAACACAACGGCACAGGACGCATTATACACACATTTAAAGCAGCACTGACATTGACTGGGATTTGAACTTGCGGTCCTTAAAGCATGTTTACAGTGGAGTAGTTTACGGACTCTATTCTGCAGTGGTTTATATCACTTACTTCACCTGCAGAGAATCTGGGGTGCATTCTTAGCTAAGTGCTGTTCATGTAATAGTATCGGTTCTTCTCCAGATAGGTCGCTTGTAAAGATGCCACTGTTATTGCCACTTAATGTTTTTATTGTTGAGACTCTAAAATTACAATAAAACTTAAATTAATTGTGCAGTCATCGCTAGTTTGCTTACCATATGATAGCAATGCCACTAGATAAACACTTATAAAATGTAAAAAAAAAAAAATTGTGAGTACATGTACCTGCATTTGTAGTCCTGAGAAATCTAAAATTAATTTATGAAGAATTGCAGATTCATTGAAAAGCTTTTATTTTCCACAGTTTGAAGCAGCAAATTTTGCTTCAAAATAATTATGTCGTTATGCAGATTGTCAATCAATCAGAAAACCATTGGGGATTGTCAATCAATATGACTACAACACTGTCTAGTTAGCATTTTGTTTTTCATCCCCTGAGGCTCATGTCTTGTCTCATGGCTATAACACTGCAAACACATTCTTATGTCTCCAATCATCTACTTCATGGCTATGTTGCACCCAACCTTGCAGTGAGCAAAGTCCAAAGCTATTATCTTTTGAATGTCCCCTAAGCATAGTGTGGTCTTTGTCAATTTTGTGAGAGTTGACGTGTGTTTAATTCATGTATAGATTGGCAAGTACTTATGCATTGGGCAAACTCCCTTATTTTAAAAAGGCAGATTCCATCAGTGGGCGTGTCTACTTCTTGTGAATTTTGTTGAATTTACCTCTTTTCTTTAAGTTCCCAGGAATTATGATCCTACCCTCCATCCATTTGAAATGGCAAGAGAGTACACCAGGGCTCTGAATGCCACCAAACTGGAACGCATCTTTGCTAAGCCCTTTGTGGCCTCCCTGGATGGTCATAGAGATGGCATTAACTGCCTGGCCAAACATGCGAAGAGTCTGTCCACAGTGTTATCTGGAGCCTGTGATGGAGAGGTAAGCTACTAGCCAGCTGACCTCCACCCACAATGTTTTAGCGCAAAGTGTTTGCTTTCCTAGTGCATGGCTGTTCCAATATTCATATTTTGACTACATAATGTCTTCGTTGTTCAGTTGTATGCAGGACAACATCAGCTGTAACATTTATGTTCACTTCTTGGCAGTGGTGGCAGTTTTCAAAAACTCTTGATAATTTTTGTCTTAAAGGGGACATATTATGGGGAAATTACATTTTTACATTTAGTATTTTAACACTTGTATTTTGGTACCTGGAGTGCCTACCAAAAACCCCCAAAGTGTCAAAAATTAAAACCCATTCTGTCTGGGTCTGAACATGACATTTAACGAATGGTTGAGGACTCCCCACAAATTTGAACTCACATTGGCCATTTTATATTAAACACAAAACCTCATCAACAGAAGATGTGAGAGTAGCTTATGTTTATTTTTGATAGCAAAATCCATGGAAACAAATGTTGACAAAAACATGAATTTGAGCTTTTATCTTCAAGTAAAACCTCAGCTTTGGTGAGAAAAGTGCATTTAAAATTTTTTTTGTGCTGTTGTGGTCTTTATTTTGGCTATATTGTGTATTGTTGTGCTACTTAGGCCTATGTTGTAGTGAGGTTGTTTTCATAGACTGCATCTATATCTCTAAAAGTAGTTTGGGAGTTTAGTTGTGGCCTTTAGTGTGAAGCTGAAATTATATTTTTAGTAATCGCATCTTATTCTTACTTTCTTTACCACCTTACATGAGGCAGCAGTGGTTTAAGATGCCTATATGTATGTCTGTGTGTCTGACAGAGAGAGAGTATTAGAATTCTCTTTTTCACCTTAAATGATGCAGGGTTAGCCTTAGTTAGCCTGTTTGTAACTGCTGCACCATTTAAGGTAGAATTGAGAAATTTGAATAAAACACTGGTGAATAAGAAGCTAACTTCAGCGTCGTCATTTATTTTTACAGTCAAAAATTGAGTTACTCTGGTACATAGATCTTGGATCAGTATGAATTACTGGTGAGTGTTAATGTCACCTTGAGTCAGTGTTACTCTGTTTTAACACTTAACAGCTGAGAGAGAGCAGCGAGTGTTTGAGGGAGGTCAAGCTTATGAATGAAGGCACAGAGAGTAACTTAAGTGACAACAGATCAGAGAAATAAAGCTTTGATTTAAATGTTGTGGCTGTTTGGTGAGCTCCCCTGTCTGACTTTGCTGCCTGTGTGTGTGTGTGCTGAAAGGGGGGTGGGGTGTTGTTCCTCAGACAGGTCTAAAAAAATTAATAATATGCTTATTTGACTACTAACCCCTGAGGAATTTTGTGATAAACTGTGATAAATAGGCAAAATAAAAGTTTGCAAGTAAAAATTGGTATAATATGCTCCCTTTTAAAGAATAACAGTTTAAGTCTAAAGTCTAATCCCATCTCCTCATTAAATGTTTCACCACCTGTATCATGTTGTCTTTCTTTTTTGTTGATCACAGTTGAAAATTTGGAACCTTAGCAAGCGGGAATGCCTGCGCACCATCCAAGCTCATGAAGGCTTTGTGAGAGGAATATGTTCACGGTTCTGTGGAACGTCGTTTTTCACGGTACTGTTGCAATATACTCTTGATAGTCTTTATCTCCTGCATCTGTCACAACCAGTTACCAGTGCAGTCATTTCAATTACCACTAATTTATCCTTGAAAGAGCAAAACATACAGCTTCCTATGCAGTCTTGAGTGATACAGTCTGCACTCTTTCTAATGTCCTAGCATACACACCTTTTTGTCAAACAGCACTAGAAAATGGCCTTTGCTGTCTGAGAATCTGAGATTGTCAGTAAACAGACATTCCTTTGTCATTAAGCATTTCTGATCATATACTAGTGCATCTTCAAAAAGTGAATATTGTGGGGGGAAAAAAGTTAATTGTTCATAATTTAATTCAAAAACGTAAAGTGTTATATTTTGTATCCATTACATGTTAAACAAATTTCACACTTTTTTTTTGTTTTACTGCAAATCAATGTCTTATAACTCATGAAAATCAGAAATCCATAATCTGAAATTATTAGAATGTTTCATTTCAAGTTTGAGTAAATTACTGTTCCAATATCAGTACAGACAAAAATAGCTTGAAATGTCTTTTTACATGTAAACATTTTACTTTTTTGAATTAAATAATGAACACAAATGAACCTTTTCACAATATTGTATTTTTTGGAGATGCAGCAGTAGCACTGAGAGTTGATGTTAATGTGTTGTAAATGATACAGTTATTCTAGAGTCACTGTTGGTGAAGTTTGGAGCTTTTGCTGTAGTGATCAGAGAATTTGATTTTTTTCTTTGGCAGGTAGGAAATGACAAAACTATCAAGCAGTGGAATATGGAGCATCCTGGTTATGGGGTGCGGGAAGAGCCTCTGAACACTATTCTTGGAAAGGTGTGGTGTGATTAAATTTTTTAAATAATGGAGATTATTAAAGCACATTGATGGATAAAAGGGAGAAATTTAACTTTAACAATTTAACAAAATTTAATTTAACAAAATTTTATTTAATTTTGAAATATTTTGGCTGTGTACTTGGGGAATCAGCACTGTAAGATCAGTTTTAGCTGAGTATTATCTCATCTTTTAATGTCATTAAACTAGGGCTGCAGCTAACAATTATTTTAGTAATCGATTATTCTTGCGATTAATTTTGTGATTAATCGAGTAATTGGGAAAAAATAAATGGAAAAAATCAGGTTCTGCAATAACTACTTAAGCTTATTTTAAAAGTAATAGAAATACACAAAAATAACTTTAAAGCTTTTTAATTAAACATTTTATTGCTTAAAATACAATAACAGCCTCCATTTCAGGTTCAAGTTTAAAACTCTTGCTTTTTTCAAAAATCCAAAAACAGAAGAGAAATACATTTTTAGAAATCACATTAAAGGTAAAAAGCAAACATAAATTAAGGCACAATACAGTAAACATTGCCTTTTTATATATTCAACTTTGAATTTCAAGTCTGAGTGACAAAACTTGCTTTTTTAAAGTGCAAAAACATAGAAATAAAATAAAATCACATTGATTTAAAGGTAAAAAGCAAACATAAATTAAGAATAATAAACAATTTCAAGTGTGAGATATAACAAAATCCACTTCTAGGTTTTCTACATGTTGAATGAAATATTTTCTTTTTTACAAAGCCAACATATATTGAACATTATTCTTACAAACAATATCAATACAACATATAACAATGGAGGAAAGTGAGCATGTCAACATGCTAAGAACTGAGGCTTGCCCTGCGCTTTGATGCAATGTTTCCTGCTGCTGAATACAGGCGCTCTGATGGCATGGATGTAGCTGAAATACACAGCAGAGACTTTGCCAGTTCTGCCAGTGTTGGATAGCGCGCCACGGTATTTTCCTATTGTCGTTTTCTTCTCGCACGTTGTCGCTCTTTTCCCTCGTTGCTTCTATATTCCCGCTTCTCAACTAAAAATCTCCGCGCCTCCTCCTTCCTGTGCGTGGGTGACATAAGCGTGGTGTGCCACATTAAAAGTCGTCCGTGCGAAATACAGTGCGCTGAGTTTTAAAATTAAATAAACGATTACTTGAGGCACAGAAAATTACTTGATCATTTTTTGAAATCAAGTAACTCGAATTACTCGAGTAATTGTTTCACCCCTACATTAAACCATAATGACCTCATTCAGAATCTAGTCTGGCTGTGCAGATAACGATTTTGTGCTGTTTCTGTGCAGGCGGTGTACACAGGAATTGACCACCATCAGTCAGAAGGCACGTTTGCTACGTGTGGTCAGACAGTGGACATATGGGATGAGCAGAGGACCAGTCCCATCCGCTCCTTCAGCTGGGGGGTGGACAGCTTCAGCTGTGTTCGCTATAATCCTGTGGAGGTGAAATCACGCAAACATTTAGACTGGCATACAAACACAACAAAAATTTAATTTGAAGCTTGATATCAAGCAGTATAAAATAAAATGCTTTGGCAAATATTTTTTTCCTTGCCCCAGATGTAATCAATCAGTCAAATCATGTTTGGAGTCCAAATTTGGATTCTTTAGTTTTTAATAGGAAGAGCAAGGCTAATGTTGCTAACATTAGAACTCAACGGTCAACCAAAATTAATCACCAAAACATCACTCAAAAATCACTATTTAGCAGCGACAACCAGTTGGTTTGGGCCAAACTTAAGTTTGAAAGTTCAAACCAAACCAGTATGAAAGCACCCTTAGTGTTGACGTCAGTTTTGCAGCTCTGTTCCTAAACTAACAAACCAACATTTTGACCCTAATTTGAGTTCTTATGTATATACTATAAATATTTCATCAAGCTTTAAGATGACTATTTGAGTAATCACCCAGCAGGCATGATGATGATGATGATGATGATTTGATAACATTGTCAACATTCTTGCAGTGTTGATGCAACATTGTAATGATTCTGTGCCAAATCTATCAATCTTTGTTGACTGTGGTTTTATTATACAGCTGATTTAATTTTATTTATTTATTTATTTATTTATTTATTTCTCCAAACGTGCACCAATTGTGTTACAATAAAATTATTTTATTTTATTTGGTTATTATATGGTTTAGTGAACAAAAATGTGACTTTTATTAGTTGGGGACAGCTGTAGTAGTAACCAGTAGTTTAAATGTTATCTTAATTCATTTATTAGACAACATTAAATCTAAACATTGTTTAGATGTCTGTAATTGTAGAACTACAAAGTGCACCTATAGGATCAGTGGAGCTGATAACATTGACAATGAGTGTAGATACAAGGAGGTGGGTTTAATGTTATGGCTGATTGGGTATCTGTTATTTTAAAGAAGCAAAACATTTTACATTTTAGAAAATATCACTATAATAACATTTCTGCGGCAGAATGTCATTCCTTAGTGTTACAAATACAAAAACGTCTTTTTAAATGTTTCTGCAGACTGAACTTCTGGCCAGCTGTGCCTCGGATAGAAGTGTCATTCTGTATGATATGAGAGAATCTACTCCGCTTAAAAAGGTAAGTGCACACTGGTTTTAGGTGTTTGCATTGCAGGAGCTTTGGTGTTTTTTTTCCAGTGTTGTTGACACTTCACTGTCTTTCAGGTCGTAATGCAATTGAGAAGCAACACTCTTTGCTGGAACCCTATGGAGGCATACAATTTCACATGTAGCAATGAGGACTACAAGTGAGTCATAAGATAATTGAGTTTGTTAAATATAAAGATTTGATCTATTTTGAGAAGTCTTTGTTCTTATGTTATTCTTATAGCAAATAAAAATGACATCATAACCAGTTTACATTTTTTTCTCACTGTGAAGCACTAATCAGTTCAAATCATTTCACTTTTGCTAGCTTGTACACATATGATTTGAGGCGACTGGACGTGCCCGTGACCGTTCACATGGACCATGTCTCTGCTGTGTTGGATGTGGATTACTCGCCTACAGGGAAGGAGTTTGTGTCGGCCAGTTTTGACAAGACAATCCGAATCTTTCCCAAAGACAGCGGGCACAGCAGGTGAATAAATAGATCCTGGTAGTCACATTTTCCATATACAATAGTCTTTCATTTTCGTGTGACTTGAGGGTTTGGAGGTTAGCTTGGGTTGATGGACGATGGCATCGTTTAATGTAGAAGCACTATTCAAGAGTTGATTATGCTGCCTTTCTTGAAGCCAGAAATAAAACGTATTGTCCAAGGATTTTGTAGTTTGTCAGTATTTTTAAGTTGGGATGGGATTCGTGTGCAGTCAGTATAGAATAGTGAGATGAAATTCTACACAAACTATGACTAATTGTTTATTTATTTATATAATTTTTTTTCTTTTTAATTTATAAGTTTTTGCCCATTTTTATCTCCTTTGCAATGTAGTAGCAGCCAGTTAGCCCATCCAGTTAGCCCATCCCCTCCATTAGGACTCTCCCCATCACTTTTGCAATGTCCCTGACTCTAGGAGGGTGAAGACAATCACACACCTCCTCTGATGCGTGTGATGCAGCCATCACCTCTTTTCAAACTATCACTGATACACTGTTACTGGGGAGCCAACATGCTCGGAGGAAAGCTCAGGAATCCCAGCTCCAAATGGACCAATCAGTAGACGCCTGAGCCAGCAGACATTGTAATGTGAGAGCGATGGGGAGAGAGAGCGCCATCTACCTGCCCAGAGAGAGCACTGCCAATTTTGCTCTCTTGGGCCCCGGCTGTTGATGGCAAACAGCATGACCGAGATTCTAACTCCCGATCCTCTGCTCGTGGTGTCAGCGTCTTGGCCTGCTGAGCTACTCGGGGGCCCCATTTATGACAATTCTTTTTTTGTTTTTTTTTTTGTTTTATGAACTCAAAAAAATGTTTAATACAATAGTTACATCTCTAATTTGCACCTGTTTGGGGACACATTGTTCTAGTCATAGGCCTCAGCACCACTTTACCTAAAGATGATTTCTCCCTCCTGTCCTGTCTGTAGGGAGGTGTACCACACCAAGCGCATGCAACATGTCATCTGTGTGAAATGGTCAGCAGACAACAAGTACGTCCTGAGCGGCTCTGACGAGATGAACATCCGGCTCTGGAAGGCCAACGCCTCAGAGAAACTCGGAATGGTAAGTCATTTTTAACAGATACCTGCTAAACTGACTCAATACTATATAAGCTGCACATTTATCATCAGTGCTACATTAGATTGGGAAAAACATTCCAGATATAAATAATGTGGCAGCATCAACAGTACAGGCCACTGCCAAGCACTTAGAATGATGCTCTGTAAGAAAGGGGGTCACTTTCAGTAAGTAGTTTATGGTTATTTTATGCTATTTTTTCATCTTACACCTCACCTGCACACCACATGCAATTCTTTCATCCCCCACTGTGATGGATAACTTGAGATACCTATGCTTTCAAACCAAGGCTGCTTCATCCTGGTCCTGGAGACTTAGCACTGTATAGAGTTTAGATCAATCACACCTGGCTATTCAGATGCCCATGTAAGCCGTCTTTACCTGGTGTGTTGGATCTCCAGGATGAGTTTTGCAGATCCTGATTTGGAAAATCACACATTTATCTATCGTCAGTCATAGTTTGACTCTCATTTAGCTTGTGTTTGATAGACCGGTTGATTTTAGCCAAGTTTAATACCAGGAGTAATAGAAACTGAGCAGTTAGTGCTGAACATGGAGTAATGGATAAAGATTTTCCAGAATATGCTGAATTTTCCTGATCGTAGTGTTTTAGGAGGTTTTGAGAGGTGTGTCCCTGACGTGGCTCGATGCCGGTGCACTGATACTGTAGATGTGGAGAGAATTTGCCAGCATCAACAGTACGGGCCAATGCCAAGCACTTAGAATGATGCTCTGTAAGAAAGGGAGTCACTTTCAATAAGTAGCTTTATGGCAGTGATGCCACCATCTAGCCTTTGCCAAGAAAAGCCCTCCTGGTTTACTGCTCGCTTCAGAGTGTTGTGTGTTTATGGCTCAAGTAATAGTATAAACACACAAAAAATGACAAATACTAAACAGCTCAGCCAAGACATTTTTGGATGATCTAAAAACAATTAGCACAACATTAAAACATTGGGATAATCCAGAGCATATACTCTCAGACTGCAAACGTGAGCATTTGTGAGCTCCTTCTCTGCTGCACTTTTCTTTGGTTGTAAAGATGCATAGTACAGTAATTTGTGTGCTTGTAACTGCCTCCGCTGGGGATACTTCAAGCTGAAACAATCTTATGTGCACATTTGGTACGTAATAAAAAATACTTTACATTATAATGGCATCACTGTTGATATCTATGGAGGATATTTTAAACAATAAAAAAGGAATAGAACGTTACATATACATATTATTTAAAATTTACCTAAATGTTGTCAGTCAGTTCTCTCCCAAAACAATACTGATTTGCTTTGGAACAGTATCCTATTGTTTGCTGGTCATTACCAATTAGGGATGCACCGATACCAGCATCGGGTATCTGTCCGATACCACGTGCGTGTACTTGTACTCGTATTCATAAAAGTTCTCCGATACTACAGGATCCAATACCAGCGTGATGGGAGCTTCGTTTCCTTCTAACAGACAGTATTAGTTTGCGCCACAAAATAAATAAATAAATAAAATTAAATAGAATTAAAAAATAAAATAAAAAAAAAGACGATGACGACTACGTACCTTAGCCGAGCTGAACAAGCCACTTAACGGCAGCGTGACTTTAACCAGCACAGTAGTAGAGAAGGAGCAGCTATGTCCGTGGTGTGGAGGTATTTCCAGGTGAATGAAGGTGACACAAGCAGTGTTAATTTCGTTAACGATAATTATGACGAAAAATATTTGTTGACGACCATTTTTTCACGACGAAAACTAAATAAAAACTAATATTTTAAAACGAAAACTATGACTAAAAGTATTAGACTTTTCGTCGACAAATAAAAACTAAACGAAAATGTCACAGAATGACTAAAATAATGTTTTTGTCCAGTAATCGGCTTTTTAAAATAAACCTGCCGCACGTCTGACTTTCTCAAAGCACGCTAAGCTCCTCAGTCAGTCAGTCAGTCAACAACACAACGTGCTGACGTCACAGCCGCAGCTTCGACAGAACAGAAGAAGCGATTTATGGAGTAATTTCACTTTCGCTGCCACAATAAAATTTTTCGGCTAATGACCTGTTTTTGTAATAAAATCAGTAAGACACTGTAAAAGCAAATCAAAAATAAACAGCTGCTTTTCAGATTATGAAAATCAGTATCAAAAGCAAAATTTTATAATCAAAAATAAA
>BRDA01014508.1:17738-59578 GCA_036984385.1 Crenuchus spilurus | reverse complement strand
CACAAACACTGCTGCTCCAGATACTCAGTCTGCTGTGGTAGGTGAGGTAGGACAGTGTGAGCCCTTTTTAGCTCAGTTTCAGTGTCTCCCACAAGTTAGTAACAGTGTTTATAGACTTTAGTGCAGCTGTTTAATCTCCACCAGAACTTTAGCAGCATGACCAGGATTTAAACTGGCAGTGCTCTGATCATAGTGTCAGCATCTTAGTCTGCTGAGCCACTCAGAGCAACAGGATGCGTGACAAAGGACTCATGATAGCTAACATTTTCTTCTCCAGACAATAATTTTTCCAGATCTCCCAAAAAGTCTGAAGGGGGTTTGATCAGAAAAAAATACACTTTGACACAGTCAGCTGCAGTTCAATCACTGTACTTTCTGCAGAATGTCAGTCTATATTTGACGTTTTTCAGAAAGTGGCTTCTTTTCTGCCCTTCTTGACATCTGGTCAGTCTCTAAAAGCCTTCACCCTCAACGAGTGTAGATGCACTCTCACAACTGCCTGCTGCCATTCTTGAGCTAGCCCTGGTGCTAAAACAATCCTGTACCTGAATCCTCTGAGAAACGGTCTGGGCACTTGCTGGAATTTCTTGGGCTACCTGAGGCCTTCTTCACAGCAACTGAAGCTCTCTAGTTGAATATCTTGATAATCTGATAAGTAGTTGTTTTAGGCGCAATATTACAAGCAGCAATGCCTTTGCCTGTGAAGCTCTTCTGATGGAAAGCAATGATGACTGCATGTGTTTTCTATGGTTAACAGAAGATGACAATGATTTCAAACACCAACCCCATTTTAAAGCAACAAGTCTGCTCCTCTAATTCATTTAGTATGACGGTGAAATCAGCTTTTTTAAAATTGGGTTTTTGTGATTCAGTAAATTTTCTTGACAAGGAATGATTTTGTATTTAATTGTTTGTAAGTCTATTGTAAGTCTAAGTCCACTATTGTAAGTCGCTTTGGATAAAAGCGTCCGCTAAATGCAATGTAATGTAATTGTAATTAATCTGATCACTATTCATAACAATAAATAATTGTTAGTTAATAAAACAGAACCCCATGAAAACTGAAGCAGCAAACTTTGTGAAAACCAAAACGATATCTTATTAGACCACTTCAATGACAAGGACACCCAGAGGACCAACACAGAGCAGGTATTGTTTGGATGATGAATCATTCTTACTACTGCAGGGACACTGGTGTGGTGGTGTTAGTCTGTGTTGCCCTGGTGTGGTTTTATCAAACACATCAAAGCTGCTTGAAATTTTAAAAAGCTCATTGTCACTGATGGACTGTGAATAGTGAACAAACCAAAAATATCCATCCGACAGTTTCCTGTGGGCAGAATCCCATGAGCACTTATCAAGGACTAGAGGATGACCAATGCAATCTGTGCAGCCAAAGATGAGCTACTGTCTCTGTCTTTACATCTTCAATGTGGACCAACGAGGAGGATAAAATAAAAAGTTGATAAAGTGGACACGGTGTTTAAAAAACCCAGCAGTTGTGCTTTGTCTGATCCACTTGCACCAACACACCACCACATGATCACTGCAGTACTACGAATGATACGCCCAAACAATAAATGCTCAGTGGTGATTCTATGAATGTCCTGAACAGAGCGAAAGGTGGTAATAAAGTATGCCAAGAAAGAGGTGGACTACAGTCTGTAATTGTAGAACTATGAAGTGCACCTACATAGTAAGTGCAACTGACAAAATCGACAGACTTATGGCTTGTTGGTGCATGCTGACTTACTGTGTCAATTATAAGCTTGACTGTAGTTCAAATCAATTTGGCAGGAGACTTTTTACAACTCTAATTACAACTGTTCCTGTTAATAATGTAGCTTTCGTATCTTTATAACCACTATTTGGTCTTTCACTTTGTCCACTTTACTTTTCACTTAGTTCCTCAATTACAGCTAAGAATAAGCACTGGAACAAGCATGTGATAAGTGTTCACTGAACATCTCAAAACAAACAACTGAGGGACAACTTTCATTTGTTTATTTCATCCCAATATTATACTCAAACTGGCCACAGATTAAGACATTCCAACATGGCATTACATGGTAATTTAGCCTCATGTTTATCTTTCAAAGTGAAATAGAAATTTCATAAATTACGCAACATGATGTGTATAAATAACCAGCTTTCCTTCACTGTGCCAAATCTAACTCTCATCACTGTATACAACATTCAAATGGTTTAAGGATCATCAGCTTTGGTTGATGTTGATTAAAACAACGTGCATACTCGACAGACCTCTAAAATATTGTCCTAAAAATGGAACACAAAAGTCCACATGTGCCAACCGAGTGTACTTGAAATTATTCTTAAATTACAGACAAATGTAAATTAAAAGCAGTTTGAAGAGAACTGGTTTAGTAGACCCACTAAATGTATCAGCTGGCAACAAGAATCAAAACTATATTGTCTTGGTCACAGTGTTAAAATTAATTACAAAGAACAACAGGATTTCTAATAAATTTTGAAGGAAGGTTCAGTCTGTTAAAACCATGAAGAACATGAAATGACAACCTGTGTAGAACAGCCTGAACATGCCCAAAATAGTGAAAGGTAAAGAATGTGCTGCACAGCCCTGAATAGACTGTTGCAGATAAAAATTTTTGTTACTATTATTTGAACTGTAATCAAAGAATTTGTCAATTAATAGGCTTTCAATATTCACACAATGTAGACTTTCTTACCTTTAAAGTACTACACTTAGTATTTCAAATTTTTATAACACTGTTGAATCACTAATTGCCTGTAAAGTGATGCTGTCGAGCAATGCTATGCAAATATGTTCAAGGTTTATTGAGCTTTTCCTAATCATCTATTTGAAGCTGTTTTGCTCAGTGTACTCAGTTTTTCAGGCTGGATTGCTAAATGATTTGAATGTATTGGGTAACTGAATGTATCAGTGTTTGTGATTGGGAAAGCGATGCAGTTGCTGATGGTGGATATATTTGTTTCAACAATTCAATGTGTATACACAGTAAATCTGCCAGTGTTAAATCAACACTATTAGAGTTAAATTAACACTGGGAGTGTTACATTTTGACACCCTCAGTGTTAATTTAACTCTAATAGTGTTGATTTAACACTGGCAAATTTACTGTGTAGGAACTGCAGTAAAAAAGACAGAAATAATGTACAGACTTCGCTGATGCAAGTACCTGCATTTTGACCAAATTAATGTCAACAGTGACTATCTTTTAATAAAAGACTAAATTTGTGATATCAAATACAAAGAGAAGCAGCTTGATGTATGGAACCTGATGTCAAAACTGTAATGCTATTCATATACACATCCAAATCGATGACTGTACCTTACTTTACCAAAAAAAACAAGCTTACAAAGAACATTTGCAGAAGTTGGGTTATTTTCTTGATCAGAGAAAAGTACATTTCCTGCATTTGTGATAATACATGTGAAGCAATGTTTCTTTCTGCCTATAATAATTAGTTTCTCTCTTTCTCTTTCACCATCATTATTGAACATTTGTATATCACTTTTCACTTGGTTCTCTCCTCAGTGCAGTCCAGGAGAACACAATTGTTTGATTAACTTTGATTAATTACTCAATTGCCTGTTGGAGGTCTACCTTCACTCCTTTTTCTCCAGAACCTGCAGACAAACATACAAATCAGTTACTTTACAGCAGTAAAATATTACCAAGATCACTGCACCAAGTTACACTTACCCGTCAGATATTTCTCTTTAGCACGAGCTCGCTCCTCAGCATCAAAGTACCACACTGTTATGGCATACCTGTATAGAGAACATGATGTAACACCTAAATATTTAAGCAGTGCTGGAGTCATTATTTTAAAAAGTAATCAGATTACAAATGAGTGATGACTTCTTTAAAAGTGTAATCAGATTTCTTATTATTTTCTGGTAAATGTTCTCATTACTCCTTCCTAGGTCCCAACCAAATTCATGGCTATGAAAATGTCTTTACTGGAGCTACAAATGAGCCTTTTCCCATGACTAGACAATTTTAACCTTACTGCAGGTTTTAGAAACAGCATGTAGGTGTTATTTGACATTTTGGAATCACACAACTATATGAGGTGAAATATTTGATGGAGGTGCTCAAGAGCAGTGAAACTTTGATGCCATATTTTCATTGCTTGAGATAGCTGTGTCTTGCTGAAACATGATACTAATAGGCTTCCTACCATGTACTAGGGAGACTTAGTCTGTCTGTCGATGTGTACATACTGATATAACGTGTACTGGGTTGGAGAAAGCTACTATATAAAATAAACTGAGACAGATGTTTACACGGTACATATTCATTCTATTTGATTACCACATTATATTTTAAAGCATTTTGCTTAAAATCTGTGAAATTGGTTATATTTGGAATTCCAAGACAACCAGGTTTTTGTAAGAAGTCTAGACCTGACAACTTGAAATTCAACAAGCTGTTGAAAACTGGGCTTCCCCAAGGGGACTTGGAATTAACTCTGCCATATGAGCATCTACACTTAGTGTGAGGATATTGCTCCTTTTTCTGAACAGCACTAAGCACAGATTCTTCTATACCAGGGGTTGGCAACCCATGACTCTGGAGCCGCATCTGGAGGCTCTTTCATCCTTATGCTGCAGCTCTGTGTACCCATACGTAATTTGGTGGTGGTGGTGGGGTGGTACTTTTCAAAAGGCAGTTTTGACCATCCAAAAACAATGTTACGCTATATTAAATGGAGACAGGCGAGCAGTAGGACCCAGCGGAAATCTAAGCCACTCAATCTTGAAGTCTATTTCCCTTTAGACCACCCACAACCTCTTTAATTGGCTCTCCCGTTTCTTGCTAACGTGTGATTGGCCATGTCCCCTGTCACTCCATCAAACAGCATCTGGACTTGTAAACCAGTGTTTTGCAAGTTGGCCAACAGTCCATGCTCACCTGCCACTGTAAGTTGTTAACATGTACGTTTGTTCTGCCTGTGTTACATCAGCTACAGTAGATGTATTTTAATCTCATTAGATTCTGTGTCTGTGTGTCTACCAGTCTGTGATAAGCCATTCATTTACATACCTCTAAGTTTAACTATTGTCCAAATAATTCAGAACTTCTGCTTATTTTATTAAAAAATGAGGTATAATTTTATATAAATGAAGTCAATTGACCATACAGTCCAAACATAAGTGTAAAATTGGTGGTAATGAGTTGAAGTTGACTGAAAAGGTGAAACACCTTTGGGTGATAAATTTTATGCTACATGCTTTTAACAGTTATTTAATATTTAATTATAATATGTAATAATGTATTAATATTTTATTCATGATTAATATAAATTTTATTATTTCAATATTAATCATGTTTAATATTAACAGTAACTGTTGATTATTAATAAAATATAAATCATACTTTGTTCATATTTATTAATAATTAATACATTTATGTTTGAGCATAAAAAAACAATACTTATAGTTATCTTCATTTTAGAAGTATTTGCGGCTCCCACTGTTTTTTTTCTGTGGAAACCAGGTCCAAATGGCTCTTTGAGTGTTAAAGGTTGCCAACCCCTGTTGATCAAAACCTGTACATGTGTGATAACCCATGTGTTTTAGTGCTTTTCAAACTGGGCCAGTACAGCTGAGAACTAAAAACTGCTTTTGTTTTCCTAAAAGAGGGATGTCTTGCAGAAGTGGAAATGTAAGTATTTCTGCAGATTTCGGCACAAATCTACAAGAAAGCTTGTTATTACAATTTCCCATTTCCACTTTAAATTGTGCAGCAGTTATATTCACACCTTAAATTTCGATGCCTGTGAGGAAATTCAAATAAGAAGCTAACTCTTTTTTACATTAAAGACATTCACAAGAAGTGTATAAGCTTTTTTTAAATTCAAGTGTCTCTATTTACATCAGCTACTGCCTGGCTAATACTTGTTAGTTTTTTGGGTGCCTTGCATCAATGTTACAGGGTTATAATTAAGAAAAATTGATTATTCAATTTGACCATGAGTTGACCATGAGTCTGTGTAAACTCTCAACTATTTATAAATGGAGAGTCTGTTTTGTTAAGACAGCTTAGTTCTCATTGCCTAGAATCTCTGTGGAAGTCTTGGAAGAGGGATGTGCCAAAAATAGGCACACAAATCAACCATTCTGAACAAGGCTGTTTAGAAAGGTTGACAAAGGGAACTGTTATTCTTAAACCTTTTGGTGTTTTGAACAAAGTATGTTACATGCATTTTATTAAGACACCCAGTTAATTTTATTAACAAATATGAAAAAATAGTATGTTACATTATCTATAAAGAGGGAATGGGGCTGCATTTCTCTGCTCTGACACAAGAAATCAGAAATCAGAATCAGAAAATCATAGGAAATCAATAAAATGTGTAATGTAAACAGGAGTGTTCAAACTTCTGCATATAGCTCTACATGTGGACATACTGTGGTTGGTAATAATCTCATTTGTGTTATATGTAAAAAAAATATGATGTTACATTTATTAGTTAGCATGCATTTGGTGTGTATGTGTGTTTCAACATGTATTTCTGGTCTTGCAGTCCATGACAGCACACCCAGCTCTCTGTTAATTCACTGAGTTTCAAACGCACCTGCCGGAAGTTTCTGTTGTCGTAACAGGAAGCCCAGAGTACATGTCCAGGCAGAAACTGATTTGCAGAGGCCGGGTCGTGGGACAGGACTATAAAAGAGGCTGTCAGAGATTGTAAGACCAGACCAGTTCTGACGCTGCAGCAGATGGAACATCCTTTTACATAAGCTATCAATAAACCAAATCTCTTTCTTTCTTTCACTCCATTCTCTCATCAGTCACCATTTATTTCCACAACAGGTTCAAATAAGAAGTGTATATCTGCATTGCGATGAATGCATTTTGTCCTGCATTCTTTTTGCATGGGTGCCTGAGGGTGTGTGTGGGCACAAACCTGGTGGCATATGCTGGCTGAACCTCATGAGGGTTCCTTCTGTCGGACCAGAAAAAAAGCAACCGGTCAAATTTAGGCTCGATATCTGCAAACTGTGCTTTTCCTTCAGGAAATATTCGCAGAAGCCCACCATGTTCCTAGATACACAAAAACACACAAAAAACATTTAATTATTGTAGTCTGTACATCTCACAATTAAAATAAAAATGCATGAAGTTCACAGAGTACAACAATGTAGAAGATATGGCCATCCACCACCACATGTTTCCATTGTGCTTGAACTACTGCTGGGTCAGTATCAGATTTTTACTGGACAATTATTATGGACAAAATAATTCACAATAAAGTTATGCCTTTTCTAAGTCAGTTGTTAGACTACACAATTATTTTGTTCTATGCTGCCACCTTGTGGTTGTTTTAGTACATAGGCTACAGTAAACCAGAAAGGCAGTTAGCAGATCTCCATGTGCTCCTACGTTTTCTTGTTATACTGAACCTTGGAGACTATTTGTCCGTGAGTAACTGTCTGTAAACTCAGACATCATCAGTAAGCAGTATTGTTACAGATATGGAGTTATATAATCAATTTTTTATATTTTAATCTCATTATGTTGGGAAATGTTAGCCATGTTAGCTAGCTTTGTTTAAGTGTAATAGAATTAGACACGGGTCTGTAATGTACACTGATGTATACATATATTCTGTATGTATTTCAGTTTTAAAACACCATGTCCATTACTTCAGTGAAGTCAAGGAGAAAACTTAAGCTCTTTAGTGTTTATTGAAGTGTGGAAGTTTGTTCGCTAGCTGTATAGTTGTGCAATCCATACGCACTGTGAGGACAGCATAAAAGATATCACAATATCTATAAAAAATGTGTAATAATAATAATAATAATGTCAAATTCGCCCTTTTTAAATTAAAATTTTTAAAATGTGTTTACCATCTGCTTTGTCTTTTTTTGGCACACTAATTGCACTCAAATTATGAGTATAGGGAGCCTGTATAATAATAATAATAATAATAATAATAATAATGAAAATAACTAATTATTTAATAACTTTATTATAAAATAATAAAGAAAATTAATTATGTAGGATGTGTGATAGAGCTGACAAGGATGATTCAAGCAAATAAGATTGTATCCAAGGTTAATCAAATAATTAATTAGGTTAATTGGTAACACTTTATAATAACTTTCATTAATAGCTCATTAACTAATGATTAACTGTGAACAAATCATTAGTTCATGAGAATTTCATTAACAAATGATTTACTAATGATTTATTAATGATTTGTTAACATTTACAAAAATGAATACAATCATTAGTAACTACATGAACTGTCTTTTATAAACATTTGTTCATGTTCAAATTCTCATGAATTAATGATTTGTTCACAGTTAATAATCATTAGTTAATGGATTATTAATGAAAGTTATTATAAAGTGTTACCAGTTAATCAAAGATTTTTCTTGCCAGGGCTTTTAAATAGGAAAACAATGGTCACATTGGCAGGAGCTTTGGTTCAGCCATATTTTGATTACCGGTATGTATGTAATTTTGGTATGATGGTGCCTCTAAGTATTTTAAAAATAGGTTACAAACTAAATTAATAAATAAATTAGTTTTAGTTGTTCTAAATCTCACAATGAGAAGTCACGGAAGAGCATTTCGAAGCAGGTCAGCTAGAGTCACTTTGATTGAGCTCTGTTTTTAAGATATTGCATGGGAAAATGCCAAGGTATTTTAAAAAGGGGTTTATACTATACTAATACTAAGACACTGTTTACTTTCTTAAAAATAATCAATAGTGTCCATTTTTTGTTTTTCTATTGTGATGTTTTATGTTTAGTGAAGGATCCTCACTTGTTTTATAACCCTGCATCCATTCTTGACTTGCTACTATTATGGGTCTTTGGACTTTTGGACTATGTGTTATCCCTGATTGTTTGTGTTTTTATAATATGTATTGCTTTTTATTGTTGGAAATAATGCTTTTAAATGTAAAATATGAAATGGTGTAATAAAAACAAAACAACAACAATAATAATTTCAATTTATAAAGTGCCTTTCACAAACTCAATGACACCTCACAGAGAGAGTAAAAAAAATAATAGAGCAGAAGAAAGAAAATGGGTTTTAAGCTGAACATATGTTTTAAACTGTGTTTTGAAGGAGGATAGTGTGTGGCAGTTTCTGAGAGATTGTGGTAAAGTGTTCCATAATCTGGGGGCCATGACATTGAAGGATCTGGTCCCACGGTGACCAGTTTGAACCTGAGACAATCAAATGATCAGAATTAGAGGAAGGCAGTAAGGATGCAGAAGCTCAGCTAAGTAAGCTCTTGCTAAACCATGGAGAGATTTTTATGTTAGTAGCAGGAGTTGAAATTGAATGTGAAGTGTAACAGGACGCCAGTGTAACTGAAACCACATTAGGGTGATATGAGCAGATCTTTTGGTTCGAGAGAAAAATCTGGCTGCAGAGTTTTGAACATCTTGAAGAGAGCAAACAGTTTTGATAGAAATAGAAATGAGTTACAGTATTCTAAGCCAGATGAAAAGTTACTGTTCTTTTTTTAAAATTATTAAAACAAATCCTCCAGCAAGAGAAAAACATACTATATGGAGTATATTCTCTACAGTTGAATATGAATAACAAAAAATTATGAATAGTTTTTCATATGCTGGTTTTTGATTCAGAATCAAATATCAATTGAATGAATAATACACGGATTGATTTGGTCTTTTTAATTAATTTCACATTTTGATTTTGAGCATCAAATCAAAAGCAGAAAATGCAAGCTGATATTTATTTTTTGTATTATATTCAAAAAATAAAATAAAATAACAGTTTCTTCATATTCCAGTTTTTGATTCTGATATGAAAATCAATTGAACAAATGATGCACAAATTCTTGTATACCCAATACATTGAAAAAAAAAAGAACTAATATTACAAGTCTGTGTGAATCCGTGTATCATCTGTTCAACTATTTATGCATTTGTGTTAGATGGATCTCAGTATCCAATCATGTATCAAGTTCATACACATGCATGATGTCAGGAGACGCGTCACTCCTACAGACTCCAACACCCAGCAGGCTCTGCTCCAGTAACAGATGACGCCAACCAATCACAGGAGAGCATGCAGATCAGACTCTCCTGAATATTGATTACACCTGAATCTAGTTAATCAGTCTCCTATATAAACTCTCAGTGCCCTGTAATCCACGCGAAGCCTGCCTGTGACTTACCAAGCGACTTTAATCCTACTCTTATTGCCTTGTCTAGATCTAGTTCTCGTATTATCGACCTTGTCTTTGTCTTGTGATTTGGATACCTTTGCCTTGACTATTTGCTTTCTGTTTATGACACTGCTTGCCCCTCGACCTTGTCTTCGTCTAGCCCTTGGGATTATACAGTCTAGCCTGTATATTTATCTTGCCTGCCGTTTGTATAATCTGTATCTTTCAGTAAACCATTTCAACAGTTTTACTTTGGTCTCCTCTCTATTTCTCACACATACAGTCTAAATCATCCTCTTAGTACTTCTCATATCACAGATGACCCAAATCTACGTATTGAATATTTTACATGTATTCAAACATTCTGCAGTTTTTGCTGCACAAATTCCATACTATGGTAGTATGATAGATTTATGTTTTATCTCATGATACTGAGAAATATGCAAATGACACTGTCCAAACATTAGGAACAATTTCTACAATGCTTCAATCCCACTGGCTTCTGATTTAGCAGAATCACGCTGCTCTTGGCTACCTTCTTGCACAGCAAGGTGGCTCCTGTGTCATCATTGGTTCTAAATGTTGCTCAAATATAGCTGATCTGATTGAGAAATAAAATACATCAAATATATGGAAAATGTACACAACCATGTTAATCATATAGATGAGAAATTTTAGAACAATCTGGCTTAGATCAGAGTGGATATGAATCTCCTCTAAGACGGTAATAAGAACCACAGATTACAATAGGGCTGGTAGTTTAATCAAATCACAATTGTATTAACATTTTCATGTAGACTTCCAATTGTATTTTTATTTATTTTTTGTACAAGTTTAATAGTTATTATTATTATTATTATTATTATTATATGACCTACTTATTCTTAAATACTGTACACACACAATCCCAATTCCAAAAAAGTTGGGAATGCTGTGTGAAATGTATAATTGTAAATTACAAAAAAACAAAATACCCTGATTTGAAAAACACAAAAGATGCTGAAAGTGAGGCATTTTACCATTTCATGAAAAGTATTAATTGAATTTGATGGCAGCCACACATTTAAAAAAAAGATTGTGCAGCATCCTCTCTTTTAATAAAAGTCTGTAAACATCCAGAAAGTGATGTGTCCAAGTGCTGCAGTTTTGGGAGAGGAATGATGTCCCATTTCTCTCTGATGTAGCATTCTCAATGCTCAACTGTCCTGGGCCTTCTTTGCTGAATTTTTAAATTCATATGTAACATGCTCTTCAAGAGAGGCAATTACTTAAACTGCTGCAAGGAAATTTATTCTAAGGTCTGGGTAACCCTGCACTGTGTATAGTGTTTGAGAAACCAACCAAATAAAGGAGAGTGATATACACAAATGACAAATCAGTTTGTGAGTTGCTTAAGACCAGTATTCTATTATAAGTGCACCATATAACACAACATTACACACACAACCCAATTCCCACTGAAAATCATTAGCAGTACAGATAGTCAACCATAGCAACAACCCAACCCCTGACAACAAATGTCCTTCTCCTGAGATCCGTAGAAGACAAAATCCTGTAATGTTCAGGGTCTTTTCAGTGCAAGTGGAGCAACCCCAGGTGTAGGTCAAGAGTCAGTATACAGGCCTAGTAGCAGATAGTAGGTAGCGGTGAGGTGCAGGGAGAAATTGTAAGAGGTCAGGTTACCAGTCTTCTCCAGACCCTCAACCAGTCACCGTAAATCCAGGGCCAAAGAAAAGATCTCCAACTACACAAACAGGGAACAATAAAGTTCCACCCTTAGACATAGCCAATAAAGCATATTTGGTTAGCCTAGCATACATCATTAGCATAATACTTGTAACCAGTATGGGTAAATCTATTTACTTGGGCTGTAATTTCTCCTCCAGACCTCTGGGTGTCAGTAGAAGGGTATTTTGTGGTTGGGAGTATATAAGGGGAAGCCAACAAGGAAGTAGGGAGAGTGATCAAAAAAAAAAGTGATCAAAAAGACACATGCACTCCACTTTGGCGATCTCCTTTCTGGGAAACTGTTTTACTGCTCAGATGTAAGTACTTTTTGATTTTTACTTTGCCATGTTTATCATACTTTGGCTGTGGTCTAGTACCAAATTAATTGTAGTTATAGATGTTGCACAAGTTTCAAAGCTCTTGTATGTGTTAACATGTATGTTTTGTACTGAGTTGGTTAGCATTAGCACTATGCTAATGATGTATGCTAGGCTAACCAAATGTGCTTTATAGGCTATGTCTAAGGGTGGAACTTTATTGTTCCCCGTTTATGACTAGAGGGATTTATGGGAGGATTCAAGATTGGTGGAAGGACTATTAACAATCTCATATGCAGATGACATCGTCTTATTGGCCACAACAAAAGAACAACTAGAAGAGCTGGTGAGTCGCACGGAGAAGGCTGCAAAGGAATATAACATGCAGATCAATGCAGCTAAAACAAACGTGATGACGAACACTGAAGATATACTGAAGATCAGTCGAAGGAAGACTTCTGGAACAAGTAGACTCTTTCACATATTTGGGATGCAGAGTAACAAAGGCTGCAGATTGTGCCAGTGAAGTCAAGAATGGCCATGGGCATGTTGATGGTCAAATTGACAAAGATGTGGAAAAGCAAGTCAATTAGCACCAACACCAAACTAAGACTGATGAAAGCCTTGGTCTGGCCAGTAGCTACATATGGATGTGAAGCCTGGACATTGAAGAAAGAGGAAAGATGTATTCAGGCTTTTGAGAACAAGTGCATCAGCAAGTTGCTGAAGATCTCATGGATGAAGATGATGACCACTGAGCAAGTATATGAGATGTCTAGAACTCAAAAGAAGTTACTGATGCACGTTAAATCCCGCAAGTTACGTTACTTCGGTCATGTGATGAGGCATGCACATGAGAGCATTGAAGGAAGTGTTATGACTGGACTTGTGGAGGGAGTCCGAAGACGAGGAAGACCAAGAATAACCTGGATGGATAACATCCAGACATGGACTGGATTATCAGGTGCTAGTCTGCTACAAGCAACCAGAGACAGGTGGCTTTGGAGAGAAGTGACTCGTCTGTGCAGCCTACCATCGCGAAGCGATGACTGCGTATGACATGACATGTAGTTGGAGATCTTTTCTTTGGCCCTGGATTTATGCTGACTGGATGAGGGTCTGGAGAAGACTGGTAACCTGGCCTCCTACAATTTCTCCCTGCACCTCGCAGCTACCATCTGCTACTAGGCCTGTATACTGACTCTTGACCTACAACTGGGGTTGCTCCACTCGCACTGAAAAAACCCTGGACGTTATACGATTGTCTTGTTGGAATACCTGTCCTCCTTCTACTTTAAGACTTTTGGCCACAAACACTAATGGATCTCAGGAGTTGGGGCTGAATTAGGACTTTGTTGGGAGGGGTTGGGTTGTTGCTATGGTTGATTATCTGTACTGCTAATGATTTTCAGTGGGAATTGGGGGGGGTGTGTGTGTGTAATGTTGTTATATGGTGCACATATAATAGAATACTGGTCTTATGCAACTCGCAAACGATTTGTCATGTGTATCGCTCTCCTTTCTTTGGTTGGCTTCTCAAACACAACACACAGTGCAGGGTTACCCAGACCTTAGAATAAATTTCCTTGCAGCAGTTTAAGTAATCGGCTCTCTTGAAGTGTTACATGCTAATGCTAACCAACTCAATACAAAACATACATTAGCACATACAAGAGCTTTGAAACTTGTGCAACATCTATAGCCACAATTAATTTGGTACTAGACCACAGCCAAGGTATGACAAACATGGCAAACTAAAAAGTACTTACATCTGAGCAGTAAAACAAAGTTTCCCAGACAGGAGATCACCAAAGTGGAGTGCATGTGTCTTTTTGATCACTCTCCCTACTTCCTTGTTGGCTTCTCCTTATATACTCCCAACCACAAAATACCCTTCTACTGACACCCAGAGGTCTGGAGGATAAATTACAGCCCAAGCAAATAGATTTACCCATACTGGTTATATATAATGTGGCAAAAGTGGTCTGGACAACAGTCAAGTCAGTTCAGCAGGCTGACTCTTCTTCTGTGAAGCCATGCTGTTGTGGTTTGCAGTATGTGGTTTAGCAATGTCTTTCAGACAAGGCCTTTAGACAAGAGACATTATCGGAATGACAGTAATCTAATGAAAGTTGAATGATACTGATGGTGCTTCTCGCAGCAGATGTCTTTGCGTCAGCTTCCCAAGATCTGTGTTTTATATATTTTTTAACTTTAGTAGTCATTTTAAACATACGGTTCACACGCACAACAGTTAAATACAGCAGAGAGACACTCTTGGACTTCAGGAAAGTTAACGACAAACGTAATTTTTTTGACTTTGACTTTCTGCTACGCTCGGACTCCAACCAGCGTGATCCAGTAGTACCGGCCCAGGGTGAGATGTAGCCGGCAGACAGAGTGACAAAGGAGGAAGTGTGGCAAGAGAAGGGGACTATATGCTAGGCTAAAGGCTAGGGCAGGGGTGGCCAACCCTGGTCCTGGAGAGCCGCATTCCTGCCCAGTTTGGTGATCTCCCTGATCAAACACACCTGATTCAACTCAGCAGGCAATTTAATTTTTAATTGTTAATTAAAATACACGTTTAATTGTAGTGTCAGAGCAGTGACATCACCAAACTGTGCAGGAATGCGGCTCTCCAGGACCAGGGTTGGCCACCCCTGGGCTAGGGCTACGCGACCACTGCTAAATAGACTGCTGCTAGCTTACATTCACTCCCTTGAAAACAACCTGGATGAGCTGGGATGAGAACTAGGACGACATCCGAGCATGAGATTCGAGAATTATGCTGTGCTCTAAATGACAGAAACATGACTCTCAGATTGCATACCAAACTCATCAATTGAGCTCCAGACACACACTGAGCATCACGGAGACAGCGGAAAGAGCAGAGGTGGCGGCGTCTGCATCTATGTGCACAAAAGGTGGTGTACGGATGTACAGATGGTTGAAAAACACTGCTCAACTGATATTGAAGTGCAGAACCTTCTAGCAACCGAGAGAATTTAGCGCAGTATTCTTACTGGCTGTCTACATTCCGCCTTGAGCAAACACTATGACAGCGTTCGGGCTGCTGAATAACATGATCAGCAAACAAGAAAATGCACAAATGGACACTGATCATTGTAGCCGGCAATTTCAACCACGGCTATTTATGCACTGTCCTCCCCAAGTGCCACCAATACGTAAGCTTTCTGACGAGGCTGGATAACTTTGTTGACTCGGTGTACTGTAACATGAGGGGTGCTGACAAAGCAGTTGCACGGCTGCACTTCAAACAGTTCGACCAGATCTCTGTGTTCCTTTATCCAATCTACAGTCAACTCCTCAAGCAAGCTCCCCTAGTAAGTAAAACTGATCTGGTGCTTCAGGACTGCTTTGCATGTATGAACTGGGATGTGATTAGAAACATGGAGTTTGAGCTCCCTCCAAAGATTTTCTATAGGGTTTAGGTCTGGAGACTGGCTAGGCCACTCCAGAACCTTGACATGTTTCTTACGGAGCCACTCCTTGGTTATCCTGGCTGTGTGCTTTGGGTCATTGTCATGTTGGAAGATCCAGCCATGACCCATCTTCAATGTTCTAACTGAGGTAAGGAGGTTGTTCCCCAAAATCTTGCAATACAAGGCCCCGGTCATCCTCTCCTTAATACAGTGTAATCGTCCTGTCCCATGTGCAGAAAAACACCCCCAAAACATGCTTCCACCCTCATGCATCACAGTAGGGATGGTGTTTTTAGGATGGTACTCATCATTCTTCGTCCTCCAAACACGGCGAGTGGAATTAAGACCAAAAAAGTTATATTTGACCCCAGCACTTTCTCCCATGATTCCTCTGGATCATCCAAATGGTGATGGGCAAACTTAAGACGGGCCTGGACGTGTGCTGATTTGATGGGCAAACTTAAGACGGGCCTGGACGTGTGCTGATTTAAGCAGGGGAACCTTCCTTGCCATGCATGACTTTAAACCATGACGTCTTAGTGTATTAGCCACAGTAACCTTGGAAACAGTGGTGCCAGCTTTGTTTTAGATTATGTCTCTCACAGTCGACATGCACCAAAGATGAACATTTTGGACCTCTCCATGATTTCTAGGTGGGAGTACTTGCAAATTTGCAGGGTGTTCAAATACTTATTTTCCTCAATGTACGTCAGAATGCTGTTCATTGACTACAGCTCAGCATTCAACACAAGTTGTTCCACATAATCTCTGTGAGAAGCTCCTCGCCCTTGGACTGACACTCTCCATCTGCAGGTTGGTGCTGAATTTCCTGACAGACAGACCCCAGTCAATCAGGGTTAGAAATTGTACATCCAGCACAAGAACTGTAAGCACAGGAGATTTGCGTTTTAGCCAGCGCTCCATGTTTGCGTGTCACAAGTTCTTATCAGTGACTGTGTTGGTTCTGAAAGTTGACTGAGAGAAACGCCTCTAAAGCAGAAGGTTCTCGTAGCTCTGTAGACAGAGGAAGAGTGAGCACGCTGAGTGCAGCGTCCAGTACGAAAGTTGGTCCGCCCAACCATCCGTCTGTCTCACAATCCAAACTGAGCGAATGTTTTGCTGAACTAATTCGCTGTAATTGTGTGAGGGAGTTTCCCACATTACTAAAGCTAAAATTGTGGGAATCGAAGAAATAAAACCAAACAAAATGAAACATTTGGCTTAAGGCAGGATATTGAGCAGTTTTTCATTTATGTAAATCATTATAAAATTAGTTCTCCCAGAGTCAATAGCCACACTCTGATATGTCTCATAATCCCTGTGCTCTATAAATCCAAACAGAACTATTCCATCTTTGTCTTTTTCTGAGTGAGTGATTGCCCACCGGTCCGGTCCAAGGCTGATGGAAGATTGATTACTATTCTCTGCATGATGCTTCCCTGGATCAGCTGCCCACCAACAACCAACTACTGTGACCTGCTCCAGATGCCCTACTCTACTGCTCACATTGGAGTTTATATGGACTTATTATTACCATTATCATCATCATTCCTGTCCCACTACTGTCACCATGTCAGTTCACCTGAGCATTACAACATCATCATATAATTATGACTTCACAAACCTATCCGGCCCATTTTTGGAGTTTTGTGTGAAATTGTCAAATTTGACTTTTTTTGCTCTGTTTTTACACACAAATGAAATAAACATGTGTATAACAAAACATGTGTAATTGCAATAATTTTCTGGGAGAAAAAATTCAGGGGTGCCAACACTTTCTGCCATGACTGTAAATCTTCACAAGACTGCTTGTCTTAGGCTGTTCTTTGATCTGAAATGGTCATTTTTTCAATATGTGTTTCACATGCTCTATAGCACCACCTATAATGTCAATGCATATTTGACATTTTTGCAATGCTCTAAACCCCTTGAAATATGGTACATTCAATAAGACCTTAAAATGGTTTATAAATATTTTGTTGATTTTTTTCAAGCATAGCTAAAAGACTCTACAGAGCCTCCTGTATGGTTTGGCTAATAAATTAGCTATGGCTGTCGCAAACTTTGTCCAAAAATTTTGAAATTTGGTAGAAACATAGATCATATGATGCTACACAAAATATCAAATTGGGTTTTATTAGCTCCGCCCAATGGGAAGTTGTTCATAGTGGAATTTGTCAAATTTTCACACATTTTTCATAAACTCATTCAAACTCCTCCTAAAGTCTTCATCCGATTACATCAAAATTGGGTGGCGATAATGTCCCGACATACTTGATGAAAAATAATCGATTGAACTAACAATGGCGTAATGGCAGCCAATTGATTTACTGGATGCGCAACACTAGCCAAAAAGAAACATTAATATGGTCAGAGCAGAGTTGCTTAGAAATTCATGAAACTTGGTAGGAATGTATGAGAAATCATTACACACATTTTAAGTATTGGTATAAGTGACTCCGCCCAACAGGAAGTCAGCCATTTTGAAGTTTGCGCAAACTCCTCCTAGGAGGTTTGTCCCTTTCACTTCATATTTGACAGAAATTAACTATAGTCATATGTGACGATAAATTGCGAAGGAATTTCCCGCGTTGTTTTGGGGGGAATATGATGTTCCAAAACACAAAATTTCACAGGCCTGCTTGTCTTAGGCTGTTCTTTGAACTGAAATTGTAATTTTTTCAATTTGTGTTTCACCTGCTCTATAGCGCCACCTATGATATCAATGCATATTTGACATTTCTGGAATGCTCCAAACACCTTGAGATATGTTACATTCAGTAAGGCCATAAAACGCTTTAAAAATGTTTTGTCAATTTGCGTTTGTGTAGTTAAGCAAACTCTACAGCGCCCCCCTATTTGGCTTGAAAAATAAATTACTGCCATTGTCCTCACCCAGTGCTCAGTAATTTTGGAAGAAACATTTTCTTCCCCTGGACAGGCACCCAACTTTCACCAGATTCTTGGTTTGATATGGTATGATTTTCAACAGGTATGACTTGCACCAGGTATGACTACGTGCGAGGGCCTTATGTCCCCTGCTAAGGGGACCCTTCATTATTCATTATAACCTAAATAATATTGTGCTGTTTTATTAAGTAACTTTCAAGCACTCTATAGAATTAATCTGATTCATGTTAGGACTGCAGGTGTGAGCGGGTGGACATGTATATGTGGCAGGCGGGAGGAGGACCAACGCGGCTGATTTCTTGGTGGGACGGAAAATGAATTAACTTAATTAACTTACCTTGGCATCCCAGTTTTTATTAAGGTAATATATACATGTGACACATCTCCCATCACCATTTGGGTTGTCCACATGGCGCACATATCCTGTTCCATTACCAGGGTAACATGCCACCATAGCCTGTGAATCAAGGGAATATACTGTGAAAAATACATGACAACAGACAAGATATCTCATGTCCCCCATTTGAATGATTAATTAACCACTATAGGGCAGTGATTTAATCTATTTTCAGCCATTAGACTTTTCCACTCCAACATTAACAATTAGCATAATGGTGCAATGCTAAGTTGTCCTAAAATAATAATAATAATAAAAAACCCACAGGATATTGGATTTTTAAACGTAGCACAAAATTCTGAATTGTTACATATGTATCATGATAGGCATTCAGCCAATAGATGCCCAAGCTGACTTCCAACTCAACTCAGTAATTAGAGTTGTCAAAGTTAACATATTAATACCATTATTTGTTTTAACATATGAAAACATTTGCCCATGTGTGGCACTAATAGATCTAGGCTAAGCCCAACTACATATTTATTGTGCATTTAAAAAAAACATACACCACTGTGATTTTAAACAGCATGTTTTATTACAAATCACCTTGCTCTATATAATTAGGGCCCGAGCACCAGAGCTTGCACCAGCGGTGCACAGCCCTATTGTTTTCGTAGTGTTTGCACCGGCGGTGCAGAGCCCTATTGTTTTCAGAATGTTTTTTTTTTTTCTCTGACAACAACCACATTTTTCACATTTGTCATGCTTGAAAACTCATGAAATTTGGGATATTCACAGAACTTGGTGAAAATTAAAAACTTCCATAGAGATAGGGCATGGGCGTGATCCACGAGCTCTATAACACCCCCAAATGTAGGTAGTGGCCGGGATGAAGTTTGTCCTACATGCACCAAATTTGGTGTGATCATTGATCTCATCATACAGACTCCGCCCAAGAGGAAGTCAGCCATTTTGGCGGGAACTCAATTTTTACATTTTCTCATTGCGTTTCGGGGGGGATGTGATGTTCGAAAACACGTAAAATTTTACAGGCTTGTGTAGGTTTGACCAATGTTTAATGAATAGTTGAAATTTCATACATATTTCTTTTATTGGCTCTATAGCGCCCCTTAGAATTCAAATGCATATTTGACATTCCTGGAATGCTCGAAAACTCTTGAAAATTCGTAGCTGCATTAAGGCCATGAACTGGTTTATAAATATTTTGTCGATATTTTCTTGTGTAGCTAGAGGAATCTCTAGAACGCCCCCTGGATTGTTAATATATTAAATTAGTTATAACCGCTGCAAACTTTGTCCAAAAATTTTGAAATTTGTACAAAACAAATCTTGCAATGTCGCACAAAATATCAATTGGGTTTTATTAGCTACGCCCAACAGGAAGTCGGCCATATTGGAATTTGTCAAACTTTCACACTTTTTCACAAATTCATTTGAACTCCTCCTAGAATCTTCTTTTGATTACATCGAGATTGGGTATGAATAATCTCCTAACACTTGATGATAAATTGCGAAGCGATAGTCGATTAATCTAATGATGGCATAATGGCAGCCAATTGACTTACTGGAAGCACTAGCCAAATAGAAATATTAAAACGATCTCGTGTGTATGATATTATTTTTGAAAACGATGTAGGGGAGATATTTGTTTTTATAAATACCCGGCTATGTGTGGACTAGGCCATACAGGCAGACTGAAATGCTTTCAACATTTATTTTTCTCAACATATACTTAAGATTTTCAATGACGTTACCCAACATTGAGTTCAACATTTGAGCAACACACTCCCAGGTAACAAAGTAACTTTGAATTCACTGTCTGATTCACTGTTGTCCATTAGAATTCCCAAATCAACAAAAATTTTCGTCATGAAAAAGGCGGTCTTCACGCGCTCTTCCCCGCTCTGCTCCCCTGCACTGGAATGTGAACCATTAACACCTCGCTTCTCTGCTCGTTGTCATGCAAAACAAGCGTGTCTCACTCACTATGGTCTCACATAGACTCTTAGTCAGAGACTAGTTAAAGTTTTACTGAGTGGATTGAAGGGGAAAAAATATTTATATATAATTATAGTGCAGGAATCATGCTACAGGCTTGCACACACACACACACACAGCCTTCTCTGATAATAGTACCATGAAAAACCATGAAACACCCAGTTACATGAAATGTATGAGGTATTTTTTGTGTTCTTCGACATGATTACAGAAAAAATAAACTGTAATTCGTTGTTGTAATTTTCAGTAGAGACTGTCAATGCTTGTACATACTCTGTATGTAATATTATAAATTCATTCATTATCACACCCGCTTAATCCTTATCAGGGTCGCGGTTTGTCCCCTAACCCCTCACTGGGCGCAGGGCAGGGCATTACACTATTCAACTAAGCCCAGGACAGGGCGCCAGTCCATCGCTGGGTGAACACACACGCACACACATACACATACATGCACACAACAGTAGCCAATTCACCTGACCTCCATGTTTTTGGACTGTGGGAGGAAACTGGAGACCCCGGAGGAAACCACCGCAGACACGGGGAGAACATGGAAACTCTGCTCAGATGTGGACACGAACCCAAGACCTCAGCGCTGAGAAGCGAATGTGCTAACTACTAAGCCACCGTGCCACCCATATTATACATTTTATAAGATATAAAATAATAGTTTGTTTGTAAGTATATATTGCTTTTGTATTTCTCTTTGTAATATTATTGTAAATAAATCTTTTTATTAATAATTATACTATTTACTTCAATTTCATTTTATTATTATTTTTTGTCTTTACTAAAATAAGTTTATATGTAATAATGTATGTATAATGTTGGCTATGAAGGCAGAAATGTAATATTTATAATATTTGCAACAGGCACAAGAAACAAATCAAAGATTTGGCAAAGTAATGAAATGGAATTTTATTTTGTAAAAACTGTCAACATTCACCACACCCCAAGGCTGCATGTTCCTACATTTGTGAAATGTGTATTATAATAATAAACCATATTTTGTTGTTGTAATCTAACATAAAATGTAAATAAATCACTGAAATTATATTTTATTTTAGATTACAACAACAAAATATCGTTTATTATTATTATACAGTGAATATTGAAGAACACAAACCATGTAAATGTATGATATTCATGTATTTTGTGTCATTACAGAAAAAATAAACCATATTAAACATATAAACCATATTTTCATATTATTACATATTATACAGTCAATGTCAAAGAACACAAAAAAGCAGAAGCAGAAGAGACCTTGGTACTACTATTATTAGAGAAGGCTGGGGGATGGAATCCCAGCAACCATTAACATAACAGTAGTTGGTAGCTGATAGCCCACTGATAGCTGTTAGCCCACATAGGGAGGGGGGATCAAGAATCTCAAAAAACCTTGGCCCACCACTAGAGGGATGGGAGGTCAAGAATCTCAAAAAACTGTGCAAAGCTAGTGTTAACATGGTCAGAGCACAGTTGCTTGAAAATTCATGAAACTTGGCATCAGCATAGGACACATCATTGTACACATTGTACATATTGGTATAAGTGACTCTACCCAACAGGAAGTCAGCCATTTTGTAGCATTTTTTGCAAACTTTGTTGAACTCGTCCTAGGAAATTTGTCCGATTTACTTCATATATGAAAGAAATAAACGATAGTCATATACAGTGATAAATTGCGAAGGAATATTGTGTGGTCCACAAGCTCCATAGCGCCCCCTCATGTTGGTAATGGCCAGGACAAAGTTTGTCTGATATGCAGCAAATTTGGTACGGTCATTGATCTCATCATACAGGACCAGGCTGACTTGAAATTATTTGACTCCGCCGAACAGAAAGTTGGCCATTTTGGCGGGAAATTACGATTTATAAATTTTCCCGCGGTGTTTCGGGGGGAATACTATATCCCAAAACACATACAACTTCACAGGCCTGCTTGTCTTAGGACATCCTTTGATCTGAAATTTGATTTTTTTCAGTACGTGTTTGATTTGGTCTATGGCGCCACCTATGCTGTCTATGCATTTCTGACATATCTGCAATACTCCAATCACCTTTAAAATTGGTACATTCAATAAGGCCTGGAAACGGTTTATAAATATATTGTCGATTTCATGTGTAGCTAGAGGACTCTACAGCACCCCCTGTATGGTTAGGATAATGAATTAGCTATGGCTGTCGCAAGCATTGTCCCAAAATTTTGAAATAGGCTTGAGCCAAGACGGACTTGCACCAGGTATGACTTGCACCGGGGACGACTGCATGCGAGGGCCCTATGTTCCCTGGTAGGGGGACCCCTCGTTACTACTATTCTTAGAAAGACATAGACTGAGATGAGAATTTTTTAAAGCAAAATTAAAGAACAGGTTCTCAATGGTCAGGGGACTGGAATAACCACTTAGTTTTGGTCAGTTTTCAAAAACAATGAGGTGTAAATCATTTCTGTTTTTCTGTATAATTGTCCTTCTCAAAGAACTACACACACACACACACACACACACACAAAGCTCTCTTAAATCCTTTTTCACATACTTACTCTGCGGAAACGTCAAAGAAAAAGTAGCGAGCAGCACTTGTTTCAGGACTTAAGCTTTCCTTAGTGTGTTCATAATACATCATTCAACATCACTACATAGTGCCAACTCAGATGTGCACCACTCCCTTAGTAATATCACCAGGGTGTAGGTGTAACTCACCAAATTACCAATCAGGTGAAAAAAATCATGGTTAGAGCAAAAACTAATTGCAATGTCACCAAAACCATGAAGGGAAAAAAGTGTAGTGTGTTGCTAATGGTCCTTTTTGAGACTGTGGTCCCAGCTCTCTTCTGCTCATTGACCAGGTCCTGGGCAGTTTCCTGACCTTTCTCATTATCATCCTTACCCCACAAGGTGAGATCTTGCATGGAGTTCCAGACTGAAGAAACTTGACTCATACCTTCTGTTTCTTCCATTTTCTAAAAATTGTGCCAACAGCTGTTGCCTTCTCACCAAGCTGCTTGCCTATTGTCCTGTAGCCTATCCCAGCCTTGTTTAGGTCTACAATTTTGTCCCTGGTGTCCTTACACAGCTCTTTGGTCTTGGCCACAGTGGAGAGGTTGGAGTGTGGTTGACAGGTGTGTTTTATGCAGGTAACAAGTTCAAACAGGTGCAATTAATACAGGTAATGAGTGCAGAATAGGAGGGCTTCTTAAAGAAACACTAAGTCTGTAAGAGCCAGAATTATTGCTGGTTGGCAGGTAATCAAATATTTATTTCTTGCAATAAAATGCAAATTAATTATTTAAAAATCTAACAATGTGATTTTCTGGATTTTTTTAGATTCCATTTCTCACACTTTAAGTGTACATACGATATAAATTTCAGACCTCTCCATTCTTTATAGTGGGGAAATTAGCAAAATCTGCAGTGTATCAAATACTTATTTTCCCCACTGTGTATATTATATTCAGGGACAGACATAAGTTAGTAAGCAAGTTTATCTTCCCGCAACTCTGAACATTTAATGGGTAAGTAGATTTTGTCTTAATATCATAATATTATTAGAAACAAAACAAAACATTTGAAAATAACACCTGAAATCTTGAGAGGAAAAGACCTGTTTTTTAGGCAAATGAGTGACCAAAAGATCCTTTAAACTGGAGGATTTTTTTGTAGCAAAAATGGGGAAGATCTTGAAAAGCATGACCTACTCATGGATCACTTTTCAGTATATGCTAATGTCAGTTGACAGTGAGAGGTGACCATACATTGACACAAAGGTGAGTGGTGCTACAGAGCTAATACAGTAATTGTAGAGATGATCCTCACCTTTAATGTCCCAAACACAGTCATTCATCAAAGTACCACTATAACCCCTAGATCAAAAATAATGACATAATTCCCCTGCTTGTCAATTAAAAGTCTCATCATTATACCACAAACTGTTTTGGTGAACCCGGATAGTAGCTGCTTTAATGTAGAAAAGCATTTCTATTTATTTCTTTTGGAAAGATCTCCATGTGAACATCCAAATGCACCTTTTTAACCAGTACATCAAGGAAAGCAATGAACACATGACAAACTGCATTGGTGAACGTGATTTACATTTACATTTGAGGCATTTAACAGATGCTCTTGTCCAGAACAACTTACAAAAGGGCTTTGTTGTTTACCAAGGAAGGATCCGAAGCTAGTTAGTGTAGGAGGGACAGAAGATACTTCAAGCTTAGACGCTGCCAAATACAAAAGTCAGTATGGATGCCTAGATGCACAGTATACTCATTCAAAATATTTAGATGCTTAGATACACAATACTCAGCATACACTGAATGACATTAAAGTAATGACAAAGGCAGAGTTAAGGTCAAAATTATTAGCCCCTCTATTAGATTTAAAGCTCTTTCAAAAATGTTATGTCTTTTTTAACAGCAAAAAATTTTCAACATACCATTTCTAAGCATACTAGTTTTCTGTAGAAAGCATAAATTATTTTTATATGCATACTATAACAGATCTATTTCAAAAGAAGCAAAATTCACCCAAGTCAATATTATTAGCCCCTTTAAGAACTGGCTTTTTATTGAGCCATAGCTTAACTGCTGTGCAATGGTGTGCTTTGACTTTGTAATGATGAAACCTTGTTATATCAAGACACAGCTGAGGGTTTTCTCCCAATGTACACACAGTATAAAAGCTTCAGTAAGCATTTTAGCTGTCACTTGAGAAAGCATCATGCCAAAAACAATAGAAGTTTAAAATTGAGAAAAATAATTACTGATGCTTACAAAGGAGGATATACAAAGATATCACAGCATTTCCAATTGTAATGAACTGGAGTGAGAAGTATTATCAAGAAATTCCAAGAGAGCCATACAATTCAGAACAAGCCTGGCAGAGGTAGGAAGTGCCAGATTTCAAATACCCTGGAAAGAGAATTAGCAAGACATGTGTCTAAAGAACCCAGAACAACTGCCAAGACACTAGTGAATGATTTGGCCAAATCAGGAATTGTCTCACAAAAGACAATCACTATGGCCTGCACAGAAACTTATTGCAAGGTTATACGGTCGTCCCTCACAAACCAACCAACAAACATCTCTTTTGGACTACACCCCATCCTTTGTGACTGAGGCTTGCCAGTCAGGAAGTTCAAAAGCCAGTCTGTCAGATTAGAAATACGACCTCAGCCAGCATTTCCACCAGCACTGGTACCCTGCAGGGCTGTATCCTCAGCCCCATTCTCTACACCCCTTTTCACCCACGACTGTGTCACCTCCCACCCCTACAACGTCTTCCTGACATTTGCTGACGACAATGCTGTGATGGGTCATATCACTAGCGGAGACAAGGTAGCCTACAGGAAGGAGGTGAACAGTCTGGTGACATGGTGTATGGACAACAACCTCACCCTCAACACAGACAAGACCAAGGAGATGATAGTGGACATTATGAAATAAAGGAGACCTCATCAGTCACTATTTATCCAGGACCTTGAAGTGGAGAGGGTCAGCAGCTTTAAATACCTGGGGGTCTGTGATCAGTGATGAACTTACCTGGACACTGAACACCACACAGGTGCTAAAGAGGGCTCAGCAGTGGCTGTATTTCCCCCAAAATGTATGTCACCCAAAATCCTCAGCAACTTCTACAGCTGCATCATTGAGTCCGTCCTGACCAACTGCATTACTGTGTGGTATGGAAGTACTACTGCAAAGGACCGCAAATGCCTGCAGTGTGTGGTAAAAACTGTCATAAAAATTATGGGAATTACACAACCCTCTCTGCAGATCATTTACCAACTAACAACTCACAGGAGAGCTGCCTCCATCATCAAAGATGCCACCCGCCCCCAGGTACAGAAGTGTGAAATGCAAAACAACCAGATTAAAGAACTATTTTCCTCACGTCCATTAGACTCTTGAACAGCTGAGCTGATGACTACTTTAGCTTTAGCTTAAACGCATTTTGCATAAACTTGTCAATTGCAATATACAGTGGCTTGCAAAAGTATTCATACCCCTTGAACGTTTTTATATTTTTGTCACCTTACAACCACAAACTTAAATGTATTTTATTGAGATTTTAAGTGATAGACCAACACAACGTACCTGTGGAATGAAAATGATACATGGTTTTCAAAATTTTAATCAAATAAAAATCTTTAAAGTGTGACATGCAAAAGTATTCAGCTCCCTGTACTCTGATACCCCTAAACAAAATCCAGTGTAATCAATTGCCTGAATTTTGATCAGACGAACAGTTGTCTTTAAAATTTCCTTAATCTGGGAATTTTTTCCCATTAAGAATGAAATGTCATTTTGTTTCATTCCCATTCATTTTCACCCTTACCAAATTGCAGGCTTCCTTTTACCTGACAGCAACTAAAATTGATATACTCCATCAGGGCAGGTAACTGAACTCTAGTCCAGAGTCATACTGACCTGCACTCCTCCTTTTTGTTGTTTTTTCATTCCTCATTCCTGACATTCAATCCCATTCATTATATACTGTTATTTGATTTATATTCTTCTTCTTTTTCCACCGGATTTTTGTCCCGCTTCTACAATCGCAGTTTTCTAGATATCGAAATACCACAGCAACACCTTAGCAACCACCTAGCAAGCACTCACAAAACATCATAGCAACCACTACGCATACCATAGCAACACCTTAGCAACCACTAGGGATACCATAGCAACCACATAGCAACACCTTAGCAACCACCACAGATACTGTAGCAACACTTAGCAACACCATTGCAACCCCATATCAACTACCACAAATACCATAGTAACCACTTAGCAACACCTTTGCAACCTCATAAACAACACCTTAGCAACAGCATATCAACCACCACGGATACCATAGCAACCACCTAGGAACACCTTAGCAACCATTATGGATACCATAGCAATCACATATCAACACCATAACAAGCACTTAACAACACCATAGCAAGCACCACAGATACCATAGCAACATCATAGCAACACCTCAGCAACCACCACGGATACCATAGGAACCCCTTAACCACCTAGCAACACCTTAGCAACCACTTAGCAACACCATAGCAACCACCATAGATATCATAGCAACGACCTAGCAAGCACCACAGATTCCACAGTAACACCATTGCAACCCCATATCAACTACCATGGAAACCATAGAAACCACACCTTAGCAACCACCTAACAACACCTTAGCAACCAATTAGCAACACCATATCAACCACCACGGATGCCATAGCAATTGGTGGGAGTCATATTAGCTGCACAACATCCTGTGTTTCCTTAAGAAAATTAACTTTCCTAGTTATTTGTTAATATTCCTGTTAAAATCATGTTAAAATGTTAATATTGATAAGTGTTATCAAAAATTCTGTAGGAGGTTCCAATTCACTACATTGTTCAAAGTGAAACTGCAAAACTTCCAAACCTGTCTGCCGAAGGATATTAGTGTACACACTCGACTGTGTAAATATATCTGATGATGCATATGGACACATCATCAGTGATGTTCCTGGAATCATATGGTGCTTTGGGTCTTTCATCATTATACACCTTCATCCAGGTGACCCAGCAGGGGTTGATCCTACTACTATGACTACCCATGACTACCCATCGTGAGGCCCTCTGCTGCTTTGGTGGTATTGCGGATGGCTCTCCTCTTTCGCTCTCACATGATGCCAAAACTTCTTAAGGTGCTGGCCAAGGAACAGGTTGCGAAACCTCGACATCCAACCTCCACTGGAAGGCACCTCGCTCTCCAACCAACTTGCTCCCACATACTTGGAGAACTTCCTCTCAAACGCTTTTTCCAAGCAGTGTTCCCATGGGACTGTCAGGTCCAGCAGCACAGTTTGCTTTGTCGACTCAGACACAAGGACAATGTCTGGCCCGGAGGGTGGTGACTGCAATGTTGCTGGGGAACATCAGCTGCCATTCAAGGTCCACCAACAGCTGCACTGGGTGGAGTTTTCCTCCTTCGGAATCCACACCCCTTCAGCCACTCGCCACTCTGGGATCTTCCCCTTTCTCCAGAAGATTTGCAGGATTTTCCACAGATGCAGTAGTAGTTTGGGACAGTTCTTGTACACTTTGTATGAAATACCACTTGGTCCTGGAGCAGATCTTGCCCTTGCTTTGTGGACAACTCAACTCATATAGCACTTTAAAAGCCACATCAGCTGAGCCAAAGTGCTGCACAGAGGTAACAGAACCAAAATTTAAAAAACAATCAAAAACAGAAACAAGGGAAAAACACAAAGTAGAAAACAGTAAAATGCAATGCATCATTAAAAGTAATAGAAATAGAAAAAAGCATAAAAACTACAAAAATACTAATAAAATTAAAATTAAATAAAAAAAGTCTCATGCTGGGTTAAAAGCCAAGGGATAAAAATGGGTTTTAAGACGAGCTTTAAAAATAGACAGTGATGAGGCTTGTCTAATATGTATTGGAAGGCCGTTCCATTATTTAAGAAAACTCGATCCCCTCTGAGCTTATGCTTTGCCCTCGGCACCTTCAGGAACAGCTGATCAGCTGCCCTGAGGCACTGAGTAGGAGCGTGTAGATGGAGCAGCTCAGAGAGGTAAGGTGGGGCAAGTCCATTTAATGATTTAAAAACAAATAAAATCTTAAAATGAAATCTAAAATGCATGGACAGCCAGGAGGGAGGCCAGAATAGGAGTTATGTGCTCCCTCTTACACACTCCAGTCAACAGTCTGGCAGCAGCATTCTGTACTAACTGGAGGAGTTTGACGGAGGACTGGCTGACTCCAAAATAAAGTGCATTACAGTAATCCAGTCAAGATGTAATAAAAGCATGGATTACTGTTTCATAGTGCTCACATGTAAGGATTGTCTTCACCTCAGCCTGTTGCCTTAATTGGAAAAAACTGGTCTTTACTACTGCACCAATTTGCAGATCCAATTTCAAATCAGTCCATTTTAAAACCTAAATTACAAACAACCTCTCTTGACTTCCTTCAGCTGCAGCTCTGACAAGTCAAACTGGATTTCTGGTTCAGATGGATCTATGACAATGTTGCACTCTCCCAGCTCCAGCTCTCTTCCAGGGTCACTGGTGTTGGTCAATTTCTTCCTGTGAGGAGGCAAGTGTTCCACTGCGCTTCTGCCCCAGCAGGTCTTTAGGGAACTTGAAGTGGTTGGCGATGAAGACCGCTCATTTATGAGCCCTCTCGCGTCACCACCTCCAGTGCCATTCTGCACAGCGAATAACCCTGATCTTCTTCCATAGGATGCACTTTAACTGGGCTAGGCCAATGCATTCCTCTTCTCCTGCCCTCTTATGCTGGGACTTCAGAGCTTTCATCTCCTTCCTGATGTTGTGGATCTTCAAAGCTCTCTGGTTCTTTGTGCAAGCGGTTCTGGGGCTTTTCTCCTCCTCGCCAAATCGTTCAGTTGCAATGCTGACAATGATCATCGTCATGGCTTGAAGTTTCTGGTCAGCCACTCCCTTCGCCATCAGCTCCAGAATTTGGTCGACACCATCGTCAAACTGCTTCCACAGTGAAGTCAAGGTAGCTGCAGGCCATATAATCTGGGGTGCTCATCCTGCCCCCCTCTCCGGCACCCCTGGGGGTATCTTTCCATTGAGTTCATTGTAGCTTTGTTGGGCATCCTCCTCTTGGTGGACTCAGATTGGGTTGCCAGCCCGTTCTTCCCCAGTTGCCGTCTCTCCAGTAGTCACCACACTTTCCAAGGTTGTCATCCAACACTTCCATTGTACAAAGGAAATCATTTTCATCAATCTGACCCATTCTATTGAGTTTTGTAAGACAACCATTTTTATCTCTAAGAAGGGAAAGTTACTAAGGAAGGCTCTGTGATTGACCGATTCCCCAAAATTCCTGGGGTGACCAGTAGGATGCCTAAATTCTTATGAACTTGGGGCAATTTGTAAATCACTGGTCTCACAGGGTGAGAGTGATACACACAAAAAAACTATATTCATCCCCCAGCATGTTCTGACAACATTCAGTCTATGTTCTTGCAGCATTGACACTATGTTATGATAAGATTCTGTGCCTACTGAATCACTGCATCTCAAAGCTTTCTCTGAGGCTGTTTTTATCACTGAATCTAGCAGTAGGGTGTCATGACAACAACCAAGTTGGTATATTTTTATACTGAATACTGTTTTCTTAATTTTTTTAATAATTGTGGGCATTTATTTATAAGTTTGCAGAAATTATTTTTGCTTAAATATTTATTTTTTGCTCAAACTTCTATCCCACATCACAGATCCACAACTAAAATGTATGTAATTTGCTTAAGGACCTTGTCTTTAAGCCAACCTTACTTGTCTTGTTCCTGAAATATTGCATTGTTTTAGTAATTATAATTAAAGGCATTTATGCTATTTTGGGTTTGACCACAGAATGACTTGTCAATAATTATGATGTTTGTTATAATGTACCAGCAAACTCTAATATTCTATATAACATAACAAATATTATTACATTTCACCTCCAGCCACCCTCTACCATCAACCAAAAATAAAAAATGCCTAAATGTGTTCTGATTTGATATGTATATCAGGCATAACTTAATTTTCTCTCCCTTTGTTATTCAGCGGGATCCATTACAGAGAACTGTTAAATCCCATTACTGTTTGTTAAAAGATAACTTAATTAGTTGAAAGTAGATCAGCAAATAGAATTAGTAGTGGGCAATATAGCAAAAATATTTAATGATTTTTTTTTTTTTTTTTTTTTTTTTTGCAGAATCACAATCACGATTTTATCACGATTCTTTTTCATGTTGGTTTTTAATACCATTTTGCAAGTTACTAAACAGTACAACCAAACTAATATCCCCATTTAAAATACAGTACTAAAAGAAAAACCAATAACAATTTACGCCAAAAATCTGTTTTTGAACAGATTTTAATCTTTGCGCAATTTCTGTGCAAGTAAAAAAAAATTACATTGTTTTTAAAAGATAAACACCACCACCAATCAGGTAAAATGCACTCTGCTTAACAGCTAGCATGACAGCATCACATATCTTAAACAGATCCTCAGCAGAATCAGTTTCAACCATTAAATAAAACATTTTAACTGTTGTTGTGATACAAGTTTTCCACTGTTTGGTTAGGAACCATATCCTTTGCCAGATAAAATGTTACTGCTTGTTACCACTTTCCATCATTTACTTTTCTTCTCATATGGAGCACCACTCTCAAAAGCTCAGTGTTAGTGTTGCTTGTTTTGCTGTAATGGTAACGATAACCTCCGCTAGCTGAGATGTAGCAGATCTTCTTAGTATTTGTGTTGTTTGTTTTGTATCGGTGTAAGGTTAGCATTAGCCTCTGCTGGCTGCAGAGCAGCTGACCTTCTCACTGATGGACACTCAGCAGACTGTTTGGGATGTTGTCGGTTATAAATGGTTTGTCATGTGTCTGATGTGCAAATCTTCTCTGTGCAAACTTAACAAATCATCTTGGTCTGTGTCACATCAGCCTGGGAAAATCCAAACCTTTTCCATATTACTAATGTTGAGTTTTTTGGGGGACTAAATTTAGCTGGTGTTTTCATGGTTTCCCGGTTGTGAAAAAGTGAAGGGAAAAGTGAGGTATGATGGTATGCTATGACTGTTTTATCTGTATGTCTTTAGATTGGGCATGAACGGGACTAGCCAATAGTGTGCTTTGACTGAGGTAAAATCCAGCCCAAGTTACCAAACGATAATCACACAACCCTAATTGAAATGATGTGCTGCTTTATTAAACTGTCTACACTACCTGGCTAAAGGGCATAGTGTAGAGTGTAAAGTGATGAGCACAGATTAGTTCAAATATTTTTTTCTGTTTTAACTGTCCATCCACATACTGGAAGGAATCTTCTCATCTAAGTTGAATAAACAAAATTATTGCCAGACTAATCTGCAGACTTTTGTTTCTAAACTAATCAGTGAATCATTATATCATAGTGGACTCACTAATTAATTGCATAAAATTTTATTTCATCCCAAATAATAAAACAAAATTACTTGGGTCTTCACCCAATTCAGATAAAAAAAAAACAGTGAAGAATGAAATGGGAAAACTGCCATTGTAATGTGGAAATTAGCTCTGTACCATAAACATTCATCAGATATATTTAAACTTTTTTCTGTCAAAAAACTATAGCTCCCTGATTTGCCGCCCATGTTTAGATCTGAACCACTGACTTGAAGTATGTATGTGGAATGTATAGTTTTTGAGGTATAGCTATTAAACTCATTATTTGACCATGTGTATTGATGTTTAAAACTGCAGTGAAGTTTTTTTTTTAAGGAAAGGTCCTCAAAGAAGTCTACAGTGTCTACAAAATACTATGCAGAAGTTATTAATTAGTACAGTAAAGTAACAAGACAAACAACGGTCAAATATGGTTCCTGTACAGAGTAGGGCTAATCTGAGGTAAGGGTGATTAAGAATTTCCACAATGTGGGGAAAAATGTGGTTATTTGTTTAAGGCTGAACAAAGACAGAAAGAAAAAAAACACCTCTGACAACAATCAGGAGAATTCAGAGAGTGATATTCAAGTGTGGCTGGTTTGCTGCACATTCCAGGACAATCCTTTCTTCTTACAAGCCCTTATAATTGTTTTTTTCTCAGGCTAATCCTAGACTTTTGCCAATTAATCAAAAATCTTGCAATAATTCCAGAAATATGAATTGAATTTTGCCTTCTCTCTGTTTTTTTGCCCTATTCAAAGTGGCCCACTAAAGACCAACAAAAAGAAAGAGGTGTAAATCTTATTTGTGTTATATTGCAAGACTTTTCCTTTTAGTGTCTTCTCTGCTTCAACTTGAATAACAAAGATTTTTTCTCACATTCTGGGGGTTTGGAGGTTGCTCAGCTTATACTGTGCTCTTTCAGCTACAAAAGGAAAAGGGAAAAACAAAACACTGCATGCAAAGGACCTACAAATCCTGCACACAGCACCTATGAGCAGGAGGAAGGATGCAAGATAGAGAAAGACTGAGAAACAACATGAACTAATTTAAACTCCTAGCTCTTGGCTTCTTGCCAGGGAAAGTTGTATTTTAATGATGTGACTACGTGCAGTGCGTGAGGGAGCTTTGTAAAGGCACTATCAGACTTCTAAGCTCAAGGGGGATGGTTATGAATGGGTAAACAACTGTGCATGTCACTATCAAACAAAGTACATGCTTTTACAACACCAAAAAAGTTGTGATGCTATGTAAAATGTAAATGAAAAAAATCAAATGAAAAAGATTTTCAAATCTCAGATGCACATTTTATTCACAATACAACACAGAAAATATCAGATGCTGAAAGTGGGGATTTTATCATTTCATGAAACATCAACTCATTTAGAACATGATGGCAGCAATGCATCTCAAAAAAGTTATCAAAGCAAAGCTGCGCAAAGCTTCACCAATTTGCTAAAAACTGTCTAAAAATTGCAGAAAAATGTTCCTTAACAATAAATTTCAAAAACAATATCACACAATCTACAGTATGCAATATCACAAAAAAAAGATTAAGAGAATGAAGAAATCCCTGTGTGCAAGAGACAAGGCCCACGGTCAATACTGGATGCTCATGATCTTCAGGCCCTCGGACAGCACTGCATTAAAAACCAGGCATGCATCTGTACTGGAAATCACTACATGGGCTTAGGAACACTTCCAAAAGTCATTTTGTGAGAAAACAGTTTGCTGTGCAATTCACACCTAAATCATGCTAAGAAGAAACTGCATGTGAACACAATCCAAAATGCCACAATCTTCTCTGGGCCAAAGTTCATTTTAAATGGAATGAAGCAAAATGGAAACACTGGAAGCGTGTCCTGCAGACTCAAAAGGAGAGGAACCATCCAGCTTATTATAAGACCAGTTCAAAGGCCAGCATTAGTGCACATGACATTGGTAGCTTATACATTTGGAAAGGCACTATCAATGCTGAACTGTAGAGGTTTTAGAACAAAATATCGAGAAAATGTCTCTCTTGCCTTGCATATAAGACTCCAGATGCTGAACTGCCAAATAGAAATAGAAAATTTCACCAAACAGAAAACATTTGGCACATCATGAAAGTAAAAATCCACCAAAAAACACCCAAGACTGTTGAGCAACTACAATGCTACATCAGACAAAAATGGGACAACATTCCAAACCCAAAAAAATCCAACAATTGGTCTCCTCATCCCTCAGATATTTACAGACTGTTGTTAAAAAAATGTTACACAATGGTAAACCTGGCCCTCTTCCTTTTTTGAGACACTTTGCTGCCATAAAGTTAATAAAGATAATTTTCTTTTCCTGAGACAACTCTCTCCTTCACTTTCTGTGATCCATGTTCAGTGTGTCACACATGATACTTTACCACTTTGTAATGTTGTCAGTTCTCACAGACATTTTTGCAGAGGACTGCAATGAAGTGTTTTAGGTGTTATTTTGTCAGATTCTTCCAACAAACAAACTTTATGCTTCCAAATTCTCCATACATTCTCTGCCAGGGACAGGTCAGGATTGCAGAAAAGCTAGTCCAGTACCATCTTCTGCCATGGCCATAACTTTGTAATGTGTATAGCATTTAGTTTTTCCACTGATTGAAATATGCCATCTTGAAGGCAGCATATGTTGCTCTAAAAATGTCGGTGTCATTTTCAGAAGTGTAAATTACCTTTGCCAAGGGCACGGACACAATTCCATACCATGACAGACTCTGGATTTGGACTTGTTGCTGATAATGGTCTGAATGGTCCGTTCATCTTTGATCAGGAGCACACAGCATCCTTTTCTTCCAAAAAGAGATGTAAAAAAGATTAATTTGACAGTTCACATATTAAAATGCTTGACAAAGGTTTGACCATGTGTTTATTCCAGCTATTCATAGATGACGGATTTTCATGCAGTGCTGTCCGTGAGATCAGAGATCACAGGTGCTCAGCTTAGGCTTGTGCCTTTGCCCTTTATGTAGTGAAATTCCTACAGATTTAAGAATGTTTATATTACGCAATGTAGAGGGAGAAATATGCAAATCCCTTCCAATCTTTCTTTGAGAATAGTTTTTTTGATACCCAACCATATAAGATTTGCCACGTAACTCATAACATAGTGACATTCAATGTTACTGTACTATAGGCAGCTGTTATGGATGACTGCATATGTTAAATGCACTTTTCCTCCTACTGTAAACGGAGTGAATGGAAATGCCTCTTCAAAAGTCAGTTTTCCGCATTCTTTAGCAGGCTCATTAGTAGGCTGACCCTGCTGGCTAAGTGCTTATGTTTACATTCCAGCCAGGCAGTTTCAGCCTATGCTAGCCTTCATAGAGCTATCCAGTACTGTGGGGATGACTACACAGGTCTTGTCCTAGTAAGGAAAACATTTACACTCACAAAAAGGGAACATGCATTACTATACAAGGTTAACAAGGGTCACTGGGGAGGAATGAGTTTTATTAACGATACTTCAAATCTAATAAAAATTTTGCAGTTTGGAGCTGATATATAAAATATTTTTTCCACACTGTAATTATTTAGCATTTCATCAGTATCACATGATTACCATGCATCTCCATTTTTGTTTTTCTATGATGTAAGCAGATACTTTTTACATAGTAAGAACATTTCGTGATGAACGGCTCAATTGCAATACTGCAATATTCCTTGGAATAAAATGTCTTTACATTAACTTTAAGCATTAAATAATTAAAAATGTCTTTCATCTCCTCTAAAGCTGCCTTTTTTGAAGATGCATGTTTCTGTGGACAATTAATTTTTAATCATTGATATTACAATTTAATCCAAAATTGGGTTTAATCCATGCTAAGGAATCCACCTATTTTAATGATTTGTCCCCTACTAACTTAAATTTATTTCACATTGCAAAGCAATAAACTCTGCAGAGCAATAAGTGTCCAACACTACAGATTTACATGAACCAGAGTAAAATTGTGATTATATGAAGCTGCATTTGCATTGGGCGACTGAGTCTAGATGGTGAAGTTAGAACATAAAATTTTATGTACTCTGTGACAGCTGCTTTAGTGCCACTTTGAGCAAAGATGGCCAACTACAGAGTCCTGGTGGTGCCCAAAATTTACAAGATTACATTAACTGTTAGGAAAGGACAGGTGATGCAAATTTCAAAGCTTTATAAACACTCTTCACTCCTCAAACATTGTCCCAACAACCAGCAGCTAAGGGATTCTCTAAGCAGCTTCCTAACAATCTGAAAAGTATAGTAATTGATGACCACAAAGCAGTAGGCAGCTGTAAGAAGATAGCAATGTTTTCAGGTAGCAGTTTCCAAAGTTCGTAATGTAATTTTGTAAATTGGCAATTAACAGGAATAATGGAAATCAAGTTGAAGTCTGGAACACCAAGGCTTTCTGAAAAAAATATTGGTAGGATTGGTAGAAAAGCAAATCAAAACATTTGTTTGACTTCAAAAGATTTGTTTTTATATATTATTTACACAAATATGAACATCATGGAAGCATCATCTGAATTGTTTCCTTTGTTCACTACACAAAACACAATGCTAAAAGTGTGCAAAGCCTCAAAAGTGTGAATAAGCATCAAAAACATTTAAATGAGCCTGATGCATTTTGTCCTGTGGATGGATCGCTATAAGCAAATGTTTAGAGAACAAGGTTTCAGAATTTCAAGAAAAGAAAACCTTTCTAATTGTTAAACACAAGGGTGAATAAATCTTAATTTATGATTGTGTTATATGTGTTATTATGGAGTTATTTCCATGGGGAAATTTTCACTGCTAGAGAAAAAAAAAGATTAGATTCCCGCAAATTCCCAAAGCAAACATCACGGTTTGTAAAAAATGATGATGAAAAAGAACTGCTTCAACAAAAGTATAATAATCCTTTAACATGACCCTAAAAATTATCCAACATAAATATCAAAAACTTGTGGATTGATCACAGAAGAGCAGTGGATGCAAGAAGCCCCAAGACTTTTACAAGAATGAATTGGTAAAATAAAATAATCTAACAAAAAAATACTATTTTTTATTATTTATTAAAATATTACTAACTGGCAACAAATAGCATTTACATGTTGTGATACTTGCCAACGGGGGGGTGATACAAAGTACTGACCATACAGGATGCATAAGTGTTTGCCATGAAGTTGTAAAAGATGGACATACAAAATTAACATTGCTTACAATATTAAAGAAATGTAATCTTTAAGGATAGGCAATTTATTCTGCTCAAGTCTTGAATGAGACTAGTCACAGTAATGTAACACTTTTATATAATGCCAGCTCTCTCTTCTCCTTTTATATCACTGAAACTAGAGACAAATTACTGGAGCTGGGGCATTTTTGGTAGAAGCAAAAGTGAAATGTAATTTCAGGAGATATCAAAACTCTTTCAAAACGACAATATTCAAAGTGATGTAACACAGAACATTGTGTTTCTATACACTTTTGTGAACCATACACTGAAAAAAAATATAAACATACCACTTTTGTCTGTGCTCCCATTTTTCATGAGCTGAACTCAAAGATCAAAGACTTTTTCAATGTACACAAAAGGCCATTTTCTCTCAAATATTGTTCACAAATTTGTCTAAATCTGTGTTGGTGAGCACTTCTCCTTTGCTGAGATAATCCATCCACCTCACAGATGTGGCATATCAAGATGCTGATTAGACAGCATGATTATTGCACAGGTGTGCCTTAGGCTGGCCACAATAAAAAGCCAATCCAAACAAAAAAAATCCATTACTAATTTGCTGCTTCCTCGAAAGGAACCACTGCTTCAGTCTCTTTTTAATAAAAATAACATTTCACTATTTAATCAACACCATTATTACAATAGCCAACAAACTAGAAACACCATTTTTGCCAGAGGCATCCAGATATTTATTCAAAGTCATCTCTTCTCAAAAGGAGTCCATGATGCCATGTATCCTAACAAGGTTCCTAAAGTATTTGGAGAATCACAAAGTAATTTTAGTAGCACCTAATTATAGATTTGGAGACAAACAAAAACCATATTATGCAAACCTCCATGATCCTAAGAAACTTTTTGCCTCTGTGACGTCTCCCTGCCGACTCCTCTATGTTGGAGGAGACACAGGGCTACCGGTCAGGTCTGGCCTCACAGCCTTTTCCAATAAAGCTGGTTGAGTCGAAAAGTCTCAAGTGCTTTTGTTCACAGCAAACTTCACGACAATAATAAATAAACGAGTGACTTTGAAACAGCATTCAATTAAATACCCCTGGTGCGGGTCTACTCTGACGCTAAAACGGCTAAACAACACTTTCGTTGGAATAGCTTCGCCTGTGGAGTTCAACGTCCTTCTCATGTCCTTCTCCCACCATTTTCACTCCACCTTTAATATCCCCCGACTCCGCCCTGGACTAAACCTTATGAGTGCTAGGGGTGACTCTGATTAATCTATTATTATTCTTGGCTTATACCAATTTCTACTAGGCAGTTACCTCAGCTCTAGCCTATACATACGTCCCCATATATCTACTGCTGTACAGTTACGTTTCTCCCCTTTCTCTCACCTTATCAGGTCTTCTATTTATCCGAGACTCCCCCTCCCCTTATACCTGACTGGGATCAACTTCAGTAGGATTTTGATACAATTGGGTTCAGTATAATAAGAAGGAAATAATACGAGTTACTTTTTTAAAATAGATAATTTTACATTGATTCAACTTAATACTAAAAATTTGTTTTTGCTTTCAGACAGATTAATGAAATACTAGAGAACTAGTAAAGTTGTATTTGACATGTGAAGTCAGAAACAGTAAAATACTGTCGCGTTGGGATGTGGTACCAGGGCTCCAATGTTTTAATCAAGTCCTGAAAGCCCTCATTCTCCACCACACAGTATGGTCTTAAGTAGAGCCCGACCGATATGGATTTTGGGGTGGCCGATACGATACCGATAATAAAGAGGAAGAAAATGCCGATAACGATATATTGGCCGATATTTTTTTACAATTTGTATTAATTTATAAATGGAAATGAAGATTTAACATATAACTTGTTTCAAATACTTTTACTGTCAAAAGTAAAATAGTGCTTGATTTGAACATAATAATAATGTAACATAAAAATTACAAATATTTTAACATATATTGAAGACCTGTTTAGAACAAACACAACACAACCTTTTAGAAAAATACATAAAATAAAAACATTGTCAATCTTTTACATATGCCTGAAAACAAAACATTCAGGAAACAGTACTGTGCAATAATTTAGTAAAGGTCAATAAAATAAAATTTACTAAAATTTAATTTGACATTTTTACAGACATTATTGCATTTTTATGCATTGGTTAAGAAAATTTAAAAAAAGGTTTTGAATATCAGAGTGTTCTTTATTTTGTAACATAAATTAGGCTTAATGTACTAACTATTATTACATTCACACAGTAAGAAAGCTCTTAATTCATAATATATTATTGTTGTGTTTAATGTATACTGCTCTATGTCTGTTAGTCAGGACAAGCAGCACACAAGTTACTGGTAAGTATGTGGTAACATATCGAGCTGTTTTGTTATTTCTGTCCACACGATGTATGAGAAAAAATCTCTGGCTGCACAGCACCTGCGCGTTACCATGGATACGCGCACATGCACAGGCACAATACACATGAGGGGCTGAATATACTAGAATCTTTTATGAAGTTGATAAGAGTGCTTTACCCTGGATTTAGGCGCAAGAGGCCGAAGTCTGACTGCGCGCTGAGCGGGGGGCTTGCGGCTCGCAGCTCGCCACGTTCTGATCAGAAATCAACTGATGCAAGCTGGTAACGAGACTCTACGCTGGTACCAGCGAAGACTCTGCTAAGTGCTTCTCCATGTCCCTTTGCCTTATATCGGAAAATAGAGCTAAAATACGCTTTGAGGCTCAGTACTGTGATTACGTGAAGCCAAACGATTTGACATACCACTGTACCTGGTCCCACCCAAGGGTTACGAGTGCACTGGTTGTTTTTTCATTTCACGATTCACTCCACTATATGTTATAAATTAAACTAGAAACGTGTTTTAATATTGAGCTGCAGTAGCGGTGTGTTCTCGCTCGGTCATGTTCAATCAGATTAGTTCAGACAAACGATGTATTTAATTTACAGAAAAGATCATGTTATTACAAACCGGATTCCAAAAAAGTTGGGACACTAAACAACTTGTGAATAAAAACTGAATGCAATGATGTGGAGATGGCAAATGTCAATATTTTATTCGTAATAGAACATAGATGACAGATCAAAAGTTTAATCTGAGTAAATGTAACATTTTAAAGGAGAAATATGTTGATTCAAAATTTCACAGTGTCAACAAATCCCAAAAAAGTTGGGACAAGTAGCAATAAGTGGCTGGAAAAAGGAAATTGAGCATATAACGAAGAGTTGGAAGACCAATTAACACTAATTAGGTCAATTGACAACATGATTGGGTATAAAAAGAGCTTCTCAGAGTGTCAGTGTCTCTCTAAAGCCAAGATGGTAAGAAGATCACCAATTCCACCATTGTTGCGCAGAAATACCAGAATGGTGTTACCCAGCATAAAATTGCAAAGACTTTTAAGTTATCATCATCAACCGTGCATAACATCATCAAAAGATTTAGAGAATCTGGAACAATCGCTGTGCGTAAGGGTCAAGGCCGTAAAACTCTACTGGATGCTCATGATCTCTGGGCCCTTAAACGTCACTGCACCTCAAACAGGAATGCCACTGTCAAGGAAATAACAGAATGGGCTCAGGAATACTTCCAGAAAGCATTGTCAGTGAACACAATCCACCGTGCCATCCGCCGTTGCCAGCTGAAACTCTACAGTGCAAAGAGGAAGCCATTTCTAAACAAGCTCCACAAGCTCAGACGTTTGCACTGGGCCAGGGGTCTTTTAAAATGGAGTGTGGCAAAATGGAAGACTGTTCTGTGGTCAG
>BRDA01014508.1:6550-17728 GCA_036984385.1 Crenuchus spilurus | reverse complement strand
GAAATTCATCAAGACTTTGGTCATGAAAACATGAAAATGAACTCATTTTTCGAATTCAACTATGAAGTCGAAGATATTTTCAGAAAAATTTGTGATTATAGATATGAAGATGGACTCATTACTTACAGTTATGAAAACTGTGGAAACCAAGATTCATTATTGTAATAGAAAAGACATTTAATTTACGTAACAAACAGACTTCATTTGATTAGACTAACTTGTACTGGCTCCTGTTTGACGATAACGTCGAGTTATAATTTTGTGCAAAGATCAAATTAAATATTGTATATCACCTCACTTTGTACTTTACTTAGTACTGTGATTACGTGAAGCCAAACGATTTGACATACCACTGTACCTGGTCCCACCCAAGGGTTACGAGTGCACTGGTTGTTTTTTCATTTCATGTTTCACTCCACTATATGTTATAAATTAAACTAGAAACGTGTTTTAATATTGAGCTGCAATAGCAGTTTGTCCTCGGTCATGTTCAATCAGATTAGTTTACTTCAGACAAACAATGCATTTAATTTACAGAAAAGATAATGTTATTACTTAGAACCAAAGGTGTCAAAAGTATTGACATTCATTACTCAGGTAGAAGTATAGATATTAGTGTTTAAAAAGACTTTTATAGAAGCTGAAGTATCAACTTAAGCTTTTTACTCAAGTAAAAGTACAAAAGTACTGGTTTCAGAACTACTTAAAGTATAAAAGTAAAAGTAATGTAAGGTAAACAAATGTAAAAAACTTAGTCTGTGTCACAGGGGCATATAGTGCACTACCCCACCCCCAAATACTTTTTTTCTAAAAGCCGTAATGATTATACTGTTATATTAAAATGGTAATGTTGAATTTTTTGGGATGTACTGACTACCTGTTTCAGCTGCATAGATGCCCCTTAAAAATGAAAAAAATTGTCATTTTAAATATATTAGCAACCATATATGTGTAGTACTGAGCTTACTGGAGTGACGAGACACGTGACATGCAGGTGTGATGGATTACTGACCAATAGGGTATCAGAATAGTATGTTTATACTTATCATCCAACCACAGTCACATTCACTCTTTCTGGATGGCCAGTTTATCTGGAGAGGATGTTTTTTGAATGATGACAAACCCAAATGAAATAATGTAGGGGCTGTCACTACCTGATATGTTCACCCTGCCTGATTTGTACCATGCATGCGCATAAGCACATCATTTCCAGATAAAGTTTTAGGAATTGCATTGAATCTGAGTTGTTTTTGGTGAAGAATGAAAACTTTTGCCCTTTATCGTTTTATTACATTTATATTTGTTTGTTAAAAAGAAGTCATTTGTGTTTTTCACACTTTGCAGGATTACTTACTAAAGGGTAGACTTATATAGACGGTGGGGAGCAGATCTGCATTAAGCAGCAGCAGGGTTGTCAGGTCCTCAAAAATCTCCATCCTGATGTCTGACAAAGCGCCCTATCTATACAACCTGACACCAACCTAAATTCTAGAGCATCCAATCACAGATATTACTGTTAGCATTATTAATAATAATTATTATTAGTAGTAGTAAATATAATGTAAGAACATACCTCCATTATTGCTTTTCTTTGCATTTAAAATATACCCTTTTCTCTACTCTAAATTTATGTTCAGATTCCATTCCAATAAGTCATCTAATGCTAGTAAGTCTACCCCAAAGCTCTTCACACACAGTTGTTCACTGCCATTTAACTCCTTGTGTACACCTCAGTCATAGCTGTAAAATAAACACTTATAGTAACACAGAAATGTCGAGCATATAACCACAAGGAGTTAAAAATAGAGCTATAGTAGAGAAAAGGGGATGTTTTAAATGCAAAGGAAAGCAATAATATTGTTATATTAATTATACATTGTATAGAGTGCTTTATGTCAGACATCGGGATGGAGATTTTTAGGGACCTGGCAACCCTGCTGTCACTCACTGCACATCTGCTCCCCACCATTCCTCTTCAGCTCTTGGTTCAGTGATTCAGTAGCGGAAGAAAAACTCTTCCTCATTGTTCTCACTCAAACTCCGACAATACATAGAAATAACGAGGCTATTTTTAAAATGTAACGAGTAGAAAGTACCGATAATTACAGGAAAATGTAAGTAAGTAGAAGTAAAAAGTCATCCGAAAATAATTACTCAGTAAAGTATAAATAACCAACATTTCTACTTAAGTATAGTAACAAAGTATTTGTACTTCGTTACTTGACACCTCTGCTTAGAACTGATATATTTCATTGTGTGTTACATTGTTCTAAGGTTTTTTTTTTTTTTAGCTAGGTTATATGCTAAATTATCTCATAAATTGTATCTTGCTAGTTTAGCAGGTAGCTAAAGCTTTTAGCTTGAGGCAAGCAGGTTGGAGAGTTGAGTGGAAATCTTTTGCTGATGTTTATTTCACAAGCTACTTATAAACTTACCATTGACAAATATATGATGCCCAGGTCAGCAGAGTGATGCACAGTTCTCAGTCACTCTCAGAATTCTGTGTCTTCTCTGGGCTGCTGCTCAATCAACAACAAGTAAGCCATGCTGTATGTACATGACCTGAACATGACTTGGTCTGTGGGCGCCCTCTGCTGGATTAGCGGCATAATGACAATGTTCCCAGCCCTCCAGGTGAGGAAAATCAAAAGTGTTTTGCTCTGCGCATTTGGCCGATAGCCGATAGACTTTTAAATGCTATATCGGCCGGCCGATATATCAGTCGGGCTCTAGTCTTAAGTCTTTGACAATGAACTGGGCTATTGAAGCCGTTATTACTTTGGCTCTAGCCGTGTTGTGGTCGAGTTTTGGCTGGAAGAAGTCCTGTTTTTCTGTGTTTTTGTCCTGCCGTGTCTTTGGGCTAGCGGTGCTAGTGTCCTCATTGCCACTTTCACCATGTCGTCTCACCAAATGAGTGGTGAGGTTTGTGGTAATACCGGTGTACTTCAATGCGACTTTGCATTCTTTGCAAACCGCAATAGTTTTGTGTAGTTTTCTGTTTTTTGTGTAAAAACCAAACTTGACTGTGACGAGACGTGACTCTGACGAATATCACAGCAGTTAATCAGAGAGAGAGAGAGATAGAAAAATAACCCCAAATTGATTGACAGCTATTTAATTGTGCCATCGGCCGGTTTACACTGCAAATAGACTGATTCAGGGGTCCATGTACCGATGTATTCACATCGTTTAAGTCAAAACCAGACCTCCGATTCAAATCAGTTATTTTTTACACCCCTACTAAAAACCATTAGCAGAAATTTACCCATCAATGTTTTTGGGGCCCCATACCAAATGTCTTTCAAAAGGATCAGCCATTCATTGATGACATTCGATGGTGGGGCTGTGTGTCAAATTAACCTTTCCAGGTAATGCATCATCATTGCAGGGCTTTTACAACATTCCGTGCCTTGGCTCTCAAGATGAAATGTTTTTTACTTCATAAAATCAACCACATGTAAAATGTTGTGGAGCTCCAGCTGCAAATGTCATTAGCTGTATTTGCTAACTAGCTCTGCTTGGTTACAGCTGTTACTGTACTGGGCTGAGTGATAACCCAGTTAGTGGTGGCAGAAGTCTTTATTCTGCTTTTTCTAAGAGAAGTTAGTTTTACACATTTTTTCAAACGCTCGAGTCAGTTACTGTACAAAAAAGTCTGATTGGCTGTATTCTGTTAGCACTCTGAGCAGATTTCAACACTGATAATCTATTGGTTAAATGAAAAACTGCAGCATCTTGAGACCTTGAGCTTACAGTACTGTTTATGCTTCAAAAATAAGAAGAGAATCTTTTCACTCGGTTACTTAAGATATTGTGAAGATACAAAAGTACAATGTCCATAGGTCTAAAACTCTGTTCTTAGGCATTTGCTTTAATTGCAGTTTGATTGGGAAGAACGACCTGCCTGATTCAGAAATCAGCATGGGTAAGTCTTTTTTACACAGCCCCTCAACTTTGGAATAACCTCCCAGACAACATCCAAGACTCAACCACAGTCTCAACCTTTAAGTCTAGGCTGAAAATGTATTTGTTTAGTTTAGCCTTTGGTAATTAATTAATTAACGGATATGCTGGGTCTGTCTTACCGCTGCTCACATGATCACTCAGGTTTATTGATGGTGGAGCAGAGGGATGCCAGTGTCCCATGTCTGTTTACCTTCTGGCGCTCTCCTTTTAGGTAGGCTGGTCTAGATAGTTCTGCCGGAGTCATTAGCCACACTCGGATATGTCTCATAATCCTTGTATTTTACAAACCCAAGCACAACTAATTCCATCTTGGTCTTTTTTTTGAGTGAGTTATTGCCCACTGGTCTGGCCTGACGATGATGGAGGATTGAATACTATCTCTGCATGATGCCACCTTAAAGTTGAGGGTTGCATGGATTCCAGTCAATATCAGCAAATTCTTGAGAACAATGTTCAAGAATGAGTGACAAAGTTGAAGTTGTGCCGGGGCTGGATACTTACACAAGACAACAACCCTAAACACTGCTCAAAATCTACTAAGACATTTATACAGAGGAACAAGTACAATGTTCTGAATGGCCATCTCAGTCCCCAGACCTGAATATCATTGAAAATCTGTGGAGTGATTTAAAGCGGGCAGTCCATGCTCGGAAACCATCAAACCTTCAACCAGAATCCAGACTCTCATTGGAAATGGCTGTTTCAAACAGGCTGTTATTTCTGCAAAAGAAGGATCTACTAAATATTTATGTAATTTTTTTACTGGGGTGCCCAAATTTATGCACCTGCCTAATTTAGTTTAAATAATTACTGCACACTTTCTGTACATTCCATAAACTTAATTTCACTTCTCAAATATCACTGTGTTTGTCTGCTATATAATATATTTAACTGAAATTACTGATCTGAATAACCAATGTTTTATAAAGGAAAATCATGAAAATTATCAGGGGAGCCCAAACTTTCATACCACTGTAAATGTTTAACTATGGCTGGAACTCAGCTCTTTGATCAGTGTGTGGAATGTATAGTTTAAACCCCCTAACCACCATTAATATTAATGATGCTGATTGTATTTGTGCCAAGTGTCAGCTAGTTAGCCCTCTGGTGGACCAGTTAGAGGTGAGCATCCGGGGTTAAATAAGGGATAGACAACAATTATTACTACCCCTGGGGAGCCTTAGGCAGTTTGCACTAGGGCTGCCACAAACGATTATTTTTATAGTCGACTAATCACATTATTTTTTGAGATTAGTTGATTAATCAGATCATACATTAATTGAATATAAAACATACATCTTATTGCACTAGAATGCAGCTGTTATTATATAACCGTCATTAGATTTCAGCTATATGCTAACTAAAAATAAAAACAATTAAGATCATAGTTCATTAAACCTTTAATGAAATATGCAGCTTGTTGCAACAAACAATTATTTAACTCTTTAGCATAAAGTGTAAACGTAGCACTGAAACGTAACGTTAGAAAACATTAGCATTGCTATTCAAACACATGACTGTTATAACGTTACAGAAAACACATGAATGTGTGCTAAGGCTAATGAATCAAATCGTCATCACTAATGTTAACTTTTACAGCTATAAATATGAGTAAGCAGCAAGTTAACTCTCTGTTTACGCTCTGTTTAGCAGCTAACTAGCAATTTAGCTTACCGAGATAACGGTCCCTCTTCATCATTGTCACAATCAGGCACAACAGCTTCCTTTTCAGGTGCTCGTGTATCGCAGTTGTGCTGCCGTGGAAGGAACGTTCTGCACACGTTTCTCTTTCATTTTCTTAAAATGATCCCACTCTTTTGAGCTCCGTTGCCGGGTAGCCATGATAGCAGAGTCTGTCTGTATAACGTCCTGTGACGTCATCCGCGGCCTACCCCGGTTAAAATAGTCGTCTACAATTTTAATAGTCAACATAATCGTGACTAGTCGACTAATCATGGCAGCTCTAGTTTGCACCCCCTCAACTCCAGCTTTACAGCCATCAAAGCAGGGCAAATATGTGATGTCTTGGCAGCATAGCCAGAAAGTCAAGGTTAAAGCTAGCCCTCCTGAACAATACTCTCCAATCATTCACGAGTCAAACAGGTTTGCCCCACTCAGCGAAGCACCTGCTGGTAAGCCTGTTCAAAGTACACTCGTTATATGTCTCCACTGTCAGACATGTGAAATTAGATCGCTTCTTAGAGATGCCAGCAGTGCGAGTTAGGTGCCTACCAGGTGCCAGGGCCTCGATAATAGTGGCAATTTTAATGAATGTAGGGGCCAACAATATCCACCTGCAGCAGTCTGTAGTGACTAAGCATAGTACTGCATAGTACTACTACTCGAAAATGTGTTGAGGCAAAACTTCTGGTGTTTGATGTTCATGTGGTTTTCGGAAAACAAACTGGGCTACATAAACAACTGGCAAACATTTGACAGCAAGCCTGGTCTAATAGGCAGGGCTGGTGTCCACCCCATGCAGGAGGGTGCCACTCTGCTTTTATGCAACATAACCCATAGTCTTTTAGTTAGGCAGCAGAGTAGTGTAAACTGTTGCTGACATACAGGAGCCAAGGCAAGGACAAAGACCAAATGGCTTAACCAACCATCTGCGAGCTGCATTCAGGTATCATCTAGGTTAAACTGTTGTGTCACTGTGTCTATGCTCCGAATTAAAACCAAATGTAGAAAGACTCCAAAAGCTTACCTTAATATTTCGTTGTCGTATTCAAATAAATAACAGCACTTCAGATCTACTGCTTGGTCTACTCAATATAAGATCACTCACTTCAAAATCACTCATTGTGAATGAAATTATAAGTGATCAGGATCTTAATATTTCATGCCTTACTGAAACTTGGATTAGACCTGATGAATAAGCACTAAATGAAGCCACCCCTGAAGGTTATAATTACGTACATAGTCAGAGATTGTCAGGAACTGGAGGCGGTGTAGGTATAATCTACCAAACATTAATCAGAGAAACTGTGAAACTTCCTTCGAAATCCTTTCCATGAACATTACCAATGCAGCCACAAATAAAAGTTGCAAATCCTAAAAAAAAAAACCAAACGTGTGGAACTTTTACGCTGTCTGTGAGACTGAAGTTTGCATCCTGCAAGACATGCAACGAAAAAATACCTCATGGGAGAAGCAGGTTAAAATGCTTCAACACAATGAATTTAATATGACATTTAAAGAACGAGCACTGGGCAGAGTTTGGTGAGTTTTTGAGCCTATCTGCACCCTGCACACAGGGACGGATTTAACCAACATGCAAACCATGCAATTGTGTGGGGCCCCAGAAATCAGGGGGCCCCCTGCTGGCCAAAAGAGGTTGGGAAAAAAAGACCGTTTTGGTTCTCTGCGGATTTTTCCGTCCAAAAACCAGTCGGAATCCTGTTTCTCTTTAGACCGCTCACAAATGTGTGATTGGCCATCCCAGCGGTCTCTGTCTCTCTCTCTCTGCATCTACCAGTCTGTGATAGAGGCATGTAAATGGATGACTAAGTTTCACTTTTATCAAAATAATTCAGAATTCCTGCTTATTTTTACTCAAAAATGAGGTATAATTCTGTGTAACAGCTCTATTGACCAAACAGAAGTGTAACATTGGTGTTAATGAATTGGAGTGAAGTTGATTATCAAGGTGTAACACAGAATTGGGTGATAATTTTATATTACACGATTTTAACACTTTATTAATATTTAATAATAAATATTTAATTAATGATTAATATTATTTTAATAATAATAATATTTTTATAGTTATTATTAGTATATTATTAATAGTAACTAGTCATTCCTAATAAAATATTAATAATAATGTTTAAGTAATGTTTAAAATGTATATATAATAATTAATATTTATTAATAATCAATTATTTAATTTATGTTTAAGCCTGTACCGCACCATAACCATAAAAAAGAATCTGTTTGATCAGGGTCCCCAGACATGACATTGCTTGCAGCCCCAGAACTTCTAAATCTGCCCCTGCCTGCACAAGTGTGGAGAGTGAGTGCAACACTGTGGACGAACACAGGAACAGACTCATGACTGAATTATTATTGAAAAAGAATGAATGTTTTCTTTTTTACTTGACATTATTTGATTTAGGCAATGTTGTGAGATGTTTCACTTTCTGCACTATTTAGCCTTAATGTTGTCAGTCAGTTAAAGAATGTGCTACTGATTGCAGGTAAATGTAAGTATTGTTCAGTTGTCCTTTTGATTTAAACAAAAAATTATAGTTTTTATTATATTATAATACTTTAAATAGTTGCTGCATTGTGCCTGCAAATGTTTTGTATTTTTCTCTCTTGAAAAAGAAAGTAAAAACGTGTTCTTGTCCAAATTAAGGTGATTTGTGGTTCTTTTTTTCCACATCATGTAGTTATTAGCACTCATTATAATTAAATTTTTAAAAATAACCGCCAATTCATGTGATTGGCGTCAGTGTTGGGTATCAATGATCAGCACTCACCTGGTGTGTGTGATTGAGTGTGTGTAAATGGAGTATTGATTGTAAAGCGTCCTTGGGTTTGAGAAAGGCGCTATATAAGTGTAACAATCATCATCATCACTCATGGTGACCGGTATCGGTACCGGTATTGGTAACCCTACTTTCAGTTACAATCAACCCTCTTTTAACAACAATAAACTCAGCTTAAAACACATACCCAAAGCTTTTAAACTGGCAGTTATTCAACCACTGATCAAAAAAAATCTAATCTGGATCTGAGTATACAGTCATATTACAGACCTGTTTGTAATTTATCATGTATGTCCAAGATCTTGGAAAAAGCTGTGTCCCAACAACTTTGCATAAAAAACACATATATGAAAAATTCCCATCTGAATTTAGGCCCCATTGTAGCACTGAGACAGCTCCCAGAAGGATCCATCTAAGACCATTATTATTTACACTTTGTAGGCTGCCAATAGGCCAAGATATTTGCAAGCACAATATTAATTTTCACTGCTATGCAGTCGATACACAACTTTATATGTCAGCTAAAGCTGAAAACTGGATTAAAGAAAATGGAGGACTGTTTAAAAGATGTCAAATGCTAGATGTATAACTTCATCCTTTTATATAGTGACAACACAGAGGTTCTTCTTTTGGCCACAAGAAAAATGACCAGACTTAAGGTTAAATCTGGAATTTGATCTAGGCATTTAACCCATTTCTGTAGTGAAACACACACACTAGTGAACACACTAGGCTGTAAGAACCAACCCAAAGCGGTGGGCAGCCCTTATCCACCAGCGTTTGGTGGAGCAGTTAGGGGGTTACGTGCCTTGCTCAAGGGCACTTCAGTCATGTCCTGTCTGGGGATCAAACTGGCAACCTTCCAGTCACATCAGATCCTTAGCCACTAGGCCATGACTGCCCCCATGACTTCACTGGTACACCGGTGCAATACAAAGACACATAATTGACTCCGATTCATCATTTGACCAACATAACTAAACCTACCAGAATAGCTTTTCTACAGCTATGAATATTTCCAAGTAATGTCTTATCCCTGCATGATGCAGAAAAAAACAGTACATGCCTTCATTACTTCAAGGCTAGATTACTGCAATGCATTATAATCAAGATCTTCTAGCAGAAACCTAAATAAACTTTAATTAGTTTAAAATGAGACAGCCAAGGTTCTTACTAAATCCAGAACATTTGATCATTAGCCCAGTTCTATCAGCACTACAGTGGCTTCTAGTTAAATTCCAGGTTCGCGCTGGCCGCTTGCCACGTCGCCAATGGTGAACTCAGACAGCGTGAGGAAAACATGTCATCAGTACGCCATGCTGGCTAAAAGCAATTTTCTAACGCATGGCGAATTCAAATCGCAACGAAAATCACAAAATCCGGCAATACTCCGCGAGCTGTCCGCCATCTTGAGTTTTTCTGCTGCTCTGTAAACACCCAAAATAGCCCGAAGCAACATCGTCAGGAAAGTTACCGCGAAATAATTAATGAGAGGTGGGTCTAAATGCTGATTGGTTGAGAAGTTTCACGCATAGAAAATTATAGTATCCCATAATTCTGTGCGTTCATTGATAGTATTTCATGGCAGTTGTCAGTACATCATGGTTGAATTGAAACTGCACTCAGGATAACCCAACATGGTTTGCACTTAACAAAACTTATGTAAGTAAACATGGTCAGAGTCACCATAGTTATACACAGTTATTCCCAGGCTTGTGAGAGACTGTCTCTGGAATAAATAAACAAGTCGACAAAGAGCTGTACACATTGGAATTTTTTTTATTTTGAATTCAATTGTTGCTGTATATTTTCCATTTGTATCACTCTTATTTGCCCTTCAGAGAGTAAATATCTATAAATATCTGTAATGTACATGTACGTGCCTGTGGCTAAGATTGGCTAACTGTGGCTAAAGCGTGGCTACCAGAGGTGGGGGACTCGAGTCACAATTTTGAGGACTCGAGACTTGGTTGACTAACGCTGGTGAACGACTCGACTTGACTTTGACTTGGTCTTTATGACTTGAGACTTGACACAGATGACTTGAAAAGACTTGATTTTTTATTTAAATATTTGCAATTTAAAAACAGAGTTAGATTACGTTAGAATATTTTATTCTGAAGCATGATTGGCTTACTTTACAGTGCAGGCAGCATGCAGAACGCTAAACAGCAATAACGAGCCGTTGTAGCACACGGAGCGAGGAGGAGACCAAATGTTTAATATAATTTTCGCCTGATGAACATGTGAACAGTCAGCTTAAAAACAAAATACTGAAACGTGCAGCTTATTTTCTGAGATAATGAGAAAGGATATAACAGGATGACAGAGCAACCTAAACTAATGAAACAGTGCTATGTAAAAGTAAACACATCAGATTGACTTTTGAACGCGCCAGCATGGAGCCTCCATGTTGTGTGGAAGCAGGACAAGATCGGAAGGAAGACAGCGTTTACAAACAACTAAAGGGCTGCAATGTTTTGTGTTTTATCGCTTTACTTATCGGAATTCTGTCAGCAGAGATCAGGGGATCACATTCCACAAGTATGTATTAATTTTAAAATGATTTATTAGGTAAAAAGAGCAGACAAAAGTTGAACAAATTAGTTCTCTTTCAAGGACAGTACCCAGATAGCAACAGTACGTTGGCCCAACGTTGGTTAACGTCGTCATGGTCGCACGTCGAATTTCGCCGTCGGACTAACGTTGGTCTGTGGTT
>BRDA01014507.1:1626-12921 GCA_036984385.1 Crenuchus spilurus | reverse complement strand
CACTTCTGATGTTGTCTCTGGTTCAGGAGTGTTGATATTAGGAATGTGACAGTTGTAGCTCTGAGAGATACACAGTATTTATACTGTTTATAGTCGTTTACTCAGACTCACAGTGACATTCATCATTTCTATATTCTATAGATGAGCCATATGTCATAGTGATCAACTTTAAAACAAGAAAAGACTTTAGATACGTTTCCCTTTAATAAGTAAATTGAATAATGAAACTTGTGGGCGGAGCATGAAAAGGTCAACTGAGGAGAAGAAGGAGGTGGAGACCCTGGAGACCTTACCGCGGCTTCTGCCCAGTCAGCCACAGATAAGCATCGTAGAGCAGGGCGGGGATGGTGTGGCTCACCGTTGTCCAGTACTGATTGGTAAAGGGGTTGGAGCGCAGGTTAACGTTGGGCCGTCTGAAGGCCTGCTCTAACGGGTTGGTCTTGAAGGTCATGTTTATACAGTTCTCTGTTGTGGGGGGAAAAACAGGCACAGACACAAAACACACACAGCTTTTATACAGGACTATGAGCAGCAGAAACGGGCCGGACAGAGAGGGAGCCAGAGGGATAGAAGAGAGTGCAGAAGCCAGAAGGCCGAGGCCTGGCTTATGCACTCACTCATTTAGCGGTAAGCAACATCACAACACATCACGTCGGGTCAACTGAGCACAGAGAGGGGGGTTCGCGAAGGGCTGCCGAGCGAATTACCTGGGCTCCCGTCCCGTTATCCTGAGGCACAGATCATAGAGGAATGCTGGTGCCTTGTGGCTCACAGCAATCCAGTACTGATTGATTAGGTGATTGGATGTGAGATTTACATTGGGCCGTCTGAAAGCCTGCTCGAGAGGGTTCCTCTTGAAAGTGGATATAACATGGTACTCTAAGAGACAAAAGGGGGTTCAACAGGGTAAACCTCGCACAGAAACTCTGAACACGTCAACACTTCTAATGGCTTCTTCAATGAGGAAGCATAAAATACAGTCTGATACCTCTGGAACAAAGGCTAACATTGTCAAATACTGGAACTCAATAGTCACCTAAAGAGTAATATAAGTTTTGATATAATAATATATCAAACATTAGAATATCATGAAGTTCATTTGTGCTCATAATTTAATTAACAAAGGTAAACTGTCATATTATATATTCATGTCATATATTATATATTCATTACACAAAAAGGTTTTAATGTTGATACTATTTGAAAAATAATTTTACTCCAAGTTAAATATTCTAATAATTACAGATTCTGGATTTCTGATTTTCATGAGCTGTAAAGTCAACATTAATACAAAAAAAGTTCACTTTAAAAAATTAAAAAAATGTGTCACTTTATGTGTAATGAATGACCTTTTATATATATTTTATATAAAATGTTCATAATTAAATTATGAACATTTTGCACTAGTGCACCAAGGAAACTCTCATATTCCATCCAAATTAATCCCCTCAGGACTAGGTCTGGTCTAGAATCAGTTTTAGTGATGATAACTGATATAAATCAGATACAAGAGCAGTTGACAGCTTTGTGAATACTAGCCAAGCTGGTGTCTGAAATCATTGAGCTTAGCGGTAAAATGTGGGCTATCTTGGTGACTACAGAGTTGTAGTGTTAGCAACATTAGCCTTGCAATTCCATTTCTAAACTGAAGAAGCAAACAGATATAGTCTGATTATATCTAGGATAAGTGGAACTATAAGTGAATTAGGTTTTTTTGTGTCAAATGATAAGCACTTATAACAAAAGTATACAAAGATAAATAATCAGCAGAGGATAATTCATCCAAATGTACAGTTAAAAACCAATATTACCAGTTTTAACGGTTTCATAGCACTCATGACTAAGAAATGTCTGTGGATCAGTCCGACTTTTACCTGATTTGATGATTATGATCAGTATATTAGACATCAGTATTCATCATTATATTGTGCTTAAGTACATAACTCATGGACCTGATATGAAAAAAACAGCTTTTCTGCCACATCTGTCTCCTCACATCACTTAAAGAACTGAAAACTAATGTGCGGCATTGTTAGAATCATTTCAATGCTTCTTTAACACATGATGACTCATTGGCTGCTGAGTAGTACGAGCACCAAGGAAAATAGTCTTTTAGGAACAGCTGGTTGGGATTATTCTCACAAATTAAACAATCACAGACACACACTGTGTCCTCCACTCTGTGGTACAGTCAGCACAGGTGGCAGATGTGGCTGAGATGTTCTGGTTTATACAGGTCAATTGTTTTTGAAGTGTTCATAATATCTCAGTTCCGTCAATTTAGAGGTAGCACACAGTGATAAGACATCAGCAGCTGTGAGTACGAGTTCTGCAGCTCATCACTGCACTTCTAATGATGTAAGTCATTAATAATGCATGTCTGACAGAGACAGCAGAGTATCTGAGGACCTAACATACAAAGAGAAACACTTCCCCTGGGAGACACGTCAGCTCCAAAATCAGGACACACTTCACTTCCTTCTCAGCTCAGAGGACTGCTACTCTTTTACTATTCCCGTCTTATATCCTTTGTTCTATTTCTGCTTCTGCATAATACTTTACATGTTTTTGCTCTTACTGTACTTGTGATGCTGTAAATCCATTCATCCATCCATTCGGACAAGTATACAGAAGGCATGGGCAGGGCAGTTTAGCAAAAATAATCATCTACCAATACTGATATCAATAATTATTGATATTGAATTATTGATTGAGATAATTCCCCTTACAGTCATTACTGAAAACTGGCTGTTAACTGGCTGGTGCTGTTGTAACTGAAAAGCTAAGCTTCTTTTATTTCCTCACTCATCAAGTAAACCTAGTATTACAAATCTAAAAATATCTAACATGTACTGCTAATATAGGTAAAGGAGTAGATCTATATTATTAAACACTGATAAACTTTAGAAATGCTCAGAGTAATGCAGAGCAAAACTGCCAGAAGAAGCTGCTTAGCACACAGAATAAAATGTAAATCAAAGAAAATAAAATGAATGTCAGGATTCTTAAAATTCAGAAGTGTAAAACTGACTTACTTTTAATAACGTTATTAATAATTAAAAATCAAATGACTAAATAATTTCTATACCATTTATGAATTAATACAACAGTTTGTAACTTCAGTCTGCAAGATACTAGTGATCAACTGATATGGGATTTCCGTGGCTGATGCTGAGTGCAGGATGGCGGAAGGCTGACGCATAATGCTATATTCTATTATATATATATATATATATATATATATATATATATATATAAACAATATTATGTTTTGTCTTTTTATGATTTGATGAAAAATATTTAAAAAGATGTCTTCATCTGTCTGTGGACAGGTGAAACTGACACTAGGGGGAGCTCTAACATTGTTCACCAGCTGACACACTGATAACGCTGCCTGCAGATGTGCCTGTAAATGTGACATTTTGTGTTTAAAAGTTTAAAGTTTAACTCCAACCAAAACCTAAACCTATCCCTAATGCTGGTCCTAACCCATACCCCCTAAACTTTATCTCAACCTAAAGCTTATCCATATAAAGTGAGACTCTAGTTTTGCAGTGTTTGTCTTTTTAATACAGCCGACATCCCCACTGTATGAAATAAGATGGTAAAACACCATTCGCTACTAATTTACACCATTGACATATGACTAAAAGAATGATTCATACCGACTTCACCCCAGTGAAATGGGTTGATGGTGCCCGTCGTGCAGTTGTACACCAACACGCTTTTTGGCCTGCAATTGAAAAACAGAGAAAAACTGCTCAAACTGTATATAATAAGGGTTCAATGTTTAAAAATCAAGTTTAAATTTTGTTTTACACTGAATTTATGTATTTAGAGTTGTGTGTCTTTCAATCCTGCAGATCACACTGTATACAGTGTTTGCACTTCTCTATTCAAGTGGATTTTATTTATTTCTACAAGACAGTGTGTAAAGTATGCAGTATGTACATTATGTACGGAATGCAGTGTGTACAGTATACAATGTACAGTTTGTACAGTGTGTACAGTATACAGTCTACAGTCCTTTGCTGACATCCCAACAGTATAGAGCTGATGAATTGTTCAACACATGGCTGTAGTTTGTACACATATTGTCATATGAGAAACTAAGTAAACCTCTTTGATTTCATGATTTGATGTATCAGGACATAATAAAAATAATCTGGTCCTTAGAAGGTCTTAAAATGAGGTAAATACAATCTTATGTGAACAACACACAACAGACCCCGCCTTCCCCCACAGTGAATATAATACATTTCTGTCATTTTGCTAACAGGGTTATATTATACAGCACTTAAAAATATGAGTCACATGATGAGAGCAAGGATTTTTGATTGGTTAGTGCCATTCTCAAACCTGCATCTTATACAAGAATATACAAAAAGGGTATTTTGAATAGACAATGTTTTCATTTTAATGTAATTTATGAAATATATGCTTTTATACATGTTGTTTACCTTTTTGTTGCTTTTGTTACCACTTCTGTGACAGGTTAGAAGGCCTGACTGATACATGTATATATAATTTTGCCTCTGTACTGTTAAATGTATTTTTTTTCTCTCCACTGGGTCTCATGTATGTGTCAGACTGACCTTGTGTGTCTCTGAGATCCAGAGTACCAAGCAGCAGCCAGAGTGGTGTTTATGACAACATCTACTGGCACGAGGTCAGCAACAGCACTGTTAGAGGCCCTCATGGTCCGCAAGATGCCCTTCCCTGCCTGCAGAACCACAGCACACACTGACTTCACAATCTCACACACAAATACAATAATCTGAGAATCCTGTGTTAGAATTATATAATAATTACAATGATATAGAAGTAGCACTTACAGCAATAAATATTCCACTAGGTCCATTGAAGTTATCTATCCAGCCCTAGTGTGGAAAAGAGTTTGTAGGTCAGCAGACTGTAGCAGGCCTGTGAAAATGCTTGGTATGAAGCTGAAAGGTGAGTAATATTTACAGGGAATGGTTCCTTCCAGCTGGCGCCCACTATGGAGGGTCGGATGATGGCCACGTTGAGGTTTCCACACTCCTGCTGGACCATGTACTCCGCCAGAGCTTTGGTATATGTGTATGTATTCGGCCGCTCCCCAATCAATTTAGGGGTCATCAAACTGACTAGCTTATCATCCATCCACCTGGACAGAGGCAGACCATAATATAATGTAATGCACTGAGGTGTAGTATAATATAATACAACCCGAATTCTAAAAAAGCTGGGACACTTTGTAAAATGTAAATAAAATCAGATTGTAGTGATTTGCAAATCTCAGACACCCATAATTTATTCACAATTGAACATCACATCAGATGTTGAAAGTGAGACATTTTACCATTTATTGGAAAAATATTAACTCATTTAGTGTTTCTCAATCTCAAAACCATTGTGTAGCATCCCCTCTTCTTTTAACAACAGTCTGTAAACATCTGGGAGGTAAGGAGACCAATTGTTGGAGTTTTTGGAAAGGAATGTTGTCCCGTTCTTATTTGATGTAGCTGCTCAACAGTCCTGGGTCTTTGCTGGATTTTTTGTTTCATGATGTGACAAATGTGGTCTGGACAGCAGGCAGGCCAGTTCAGCACCCTGACTATTCTTCTGTTAAGCCATGCTGTTGTGATGGATGCAGTATGTGGTTTAGCATTGTCTTGCAAGGCCTGCCCTGAAAGACAAATTGGATGGGAGCATATATTGCTCTAAAACCTCTGCATACAGTTCAGCATTGATGTGTAAGATGTGTAAGCTGCCCTCAGAATAGGCACTAATGCAACCTCATACCATAAGAGATGCAAGCTTTTGAACTGTGCACTGATAAGCTGGATGGTCGCTCTCCTCTAGAGTCTGCAGGACATGGTGTCTGTGGTTTCCAAAAATAATTTAAACTTTGATCTGAATATAGAAGAGTTTTTCATTTTGCCTCAGTCCATTTTAAATGAGCTTCAGCCCAGTGAAGAGAGTGTTTCTGGATTGTGTTGACATATGGCTTCTTCTTTGCATGATACAGCTTTAACTTGTAACTGCGGATTGCACAGCAAACTGTTCACAGACGATGACTTCTGGAAGTGTTCCTGAGCCCATGCGGTGATTTTTAATATAGAATCATGTCTGCTATTAATTCAGTGACTTCTGAGGGCCTGACGATCACAGGCATTCAATATTGACCTTCAGCCTTGTCCCTTGCACAAAAGGACTTCTCCATATTCTGGGAATCATTTGATGATATTATGTACTGTAGATGGTGGGATATTCAAAGTCTTGACAATTGTGTGTTGAGGAACACTTTTCTGAGATTGTTCTACAATTATTAGAGTTTGGTAAATTGGTGATCCTCTGACCATCTTTGCTTCTAAGAGACTCTGCCTCGCTAAAATGCTCTTTTTATACTCAGTGTGTGTGTATACCATGTGACTTAGTAGCAAATTCATCATCCAGCGGTACTTTTCCAGCCCTTTGTTGTCCCTGTCCCAACTTTTGTTTTAGATATGTTGCTGCTATCAAGCTCTAAATTAGTTAATATTTTTCATCAAATGGTTAAATGATTCATATCTGATGTGTTCTTTGTTGTATTGTGAATAAAATACGGGTCTATGAAATTTGCAAATCATTGCATTGTATATATTTACATGTCCCAATTTTTTTTTTAATTGGGATTGTATATTACAAATGGAAAAGGTTCAATAAACTAAATGTAATGTGGTATTAATCTACATTATATAATATCCACAGTGAATTACATGCAATACCTGATTATTTGTTTTACCTACATGCCATATACATATTAATGGTTTTCACTTAATCAAAGGCTTTTACCTTTTACAATCCATCTCACAGCATATTCGTCCTCTCTTTAATCCTCAAATGTAATTTTCAAATATCTCTCTAATCGGGTTGGATTCCTCATTTTTCCTTAACTGTATATTTTCCTCAAATATACAGTATATTAACATGCACAGACCTGCTTACTGTTAAGTAAAAATTAACATACAGCATCCCAAACTATAAAAACAAGGTGAACTGTATGTGTATATTCAAGCATGCTGTTGAAATAAAGCTCATTAGTGCATATAAGTGACCTACTGAAGTGCAAAACTAAAGTAAATAAATATATAAATGATCGTGCAAATTGTGTAAAATAAATCTTATTAAAAGAGAAGTGATTAGAAATTACTTACTCTAACGTGTCTATGAGCTTTCTGTAGTCAACAGGCGGTGGATAAATCACCTCCTCGATCAGCTCACGGTCACAGTTAGCGTAGGCTGTGGAGACGTGGATAAAGACCTCCAAATGCTTCATCCGGTGTGCCAGACTCAGCATCTTCTGCGTAGCCAGCACATTCAGCTGCATGGCATCTCTGATCAACACAGCCAGACAGAACAGTGACTCTCGAACTTGTACATCACAGCCTATCCCACTACAGCAAACCAACGAGTTCACTTGCACATACACAGTCAACATGGAAGCATTAATGTACCTAAAACAGCTGTCTAAAGCACCTGCCAAAAATTTCACAATGCAACATTTACACACCTGCACCTACTAGTGCACCTCCAGCAATCAGAATATGGTGAAAATGTTCAATTGTGTTCATAATTTAAAAATGTAAACTGTCAGTATTAATGTTGATACTGTTGGAAAAGGGCTTATAGTGCAATTTTCAAGTGCATCATTACATCAAGTGTACCATTACAAGATCTCCCAACTCTCTCCATACAGCTTTCTTCAGGACATCACTTAGACAGTTCATACTTCTGTCTGGAACAGCCAACAACTTCATCTATAAACCTGTAATGGTGTTAATCACTGAAAACAACAGCTCAAAGCTTATTTCCTCTCACTGCCAGGCTCCTATTCATTTAATGTACTCTGTATGTTTGCTTGTGTATTGTGTATTCTGCAATTAAAGGCATATTGTCTATGTTATTGTCATTGTATAGTCCAGGGGTGGCCAACCCCGGTCATGGAGAGCCGCATTCCTGCCCAGTTTGGTGATCTCCCTGATCAAACACACCTGATTCAACTCAGCAGGCAATTAGCAGGTTGAATTGTAGTGTCAGAGCAGTGACATCACCAAACTGTGCAGGAATGCGGCTCTCCAGGACCGGGGTTGGCCACCCCTGGTATAGTCTGTGTATATTGTTTACTGCATATTGTGTATTGTCTATTATATGTACAGAACCTGTAAATTGTATATGTTTTGTGTATCAACATATTTGGTCATTAATACTGCATCTTATTTTATTTGTTATTTTATTAATTTTTTTCTCCCTCTCTTTTTATCTTTTCAGTATTATTTAACCTAATAATTTCTTATTTTGTATCTAATTTATTTGGGAAAATACTTCGTAACGTACCTATGGAATTTTTTTTTTTTTACTTTCCCTGGACATTTTCTCACCACTAGGTACTCTAGTTTGCTTCCTTCTCTCATATACCGGGCATAATCAAATAAATAGATAAATACAAGAAATTTACTTGAACTCCAAATGAAATATTTTAACAATCTGAGATTCTGGATTTCTGTCATACTGATCAACATTTAAACAGAAAAATGCTTGAAATGTCACTATGTGTTATGACTATAAAATACACCAGCTCACCATTAATTCAATTTTTCACAAACGTGAACTTTTTCTATATTCAAATTCTTTGAAGCGTGACTACTACATATAATTTTTTTCTGGTGAAGGGTCTCATATAAAAATGTATAATTACTAACTGTAACTAATATCACAAATTAAAATACACTGTTTAACTGCACTTTCTAAAGCCATTCACATAAGCTATTAAAAGTAAGAACTAAAAAATAAAGAACAGTTATGTGAAACTGAAGATCGTCATAAGGTTACATAACTATGACTGAAAAAAGGTCAGCGGGGAAAATGTCAAAACAATAGAAAGGCTCTGAATTTAACCCCTGAATGACATCCAAAGTCTTATTTTACCCCAGTGAAGCCAAACTTGAACACACACAACATGATATGATATGAAATTACAATCTGTATAAATCTATATAAACATATCAAAGACTAGAATAACTCACTGAACCATTAGTGAACAAGATACATTATGCATCAATTTTATTTCACCCACAATGGAATATGTGACCATACAGGTGCACTTTCTATTCAAATTACAGCCTGTTGTCTATCTGTTTCTCTGTATACTTTATTCACTCTGTTCTTCAATGATCAGGACCCCACAGAGTAGGTGGATCATTCTCAGTGACACCGACATGGTGGTGGTGTGTTAGTGTGTGTTGGAGATGTTAAACACTGTGTCCACTCACTGTCCACTCTATTAGACACACCTACCTTGTTGGTCTTGTAGATGTAAAGTCAGAGACAGCAGCTCAGCACAGTGGGTGTTGGTCCTCTAGTCCTGACACTGTTGGCTGGTTGGTCACTATTTTCACTCCAGTAGTGACACTGAGGAGTTTAAAAACATCAGCAGCTCTGCTGTGTCTGATCCACTCTAACACACACTAACACACCACCAACACATCAGTGTCACTGAGAATGATCCACATGCTCTGTGGGGGTCCTGTGGAAAGTATACAGAGAAACAGATGGACTACAGTCTGTAATTGTAGAACTACAAAGTGCACCTGTATGCTCAGTGGACATAAAATACACAATGAGTGGAGATACAAGGAGGTGGTGATAATATTCTGATAAGACTGTGAATATACACATGTACAGATTTTCTTAATAGAAACAGTGATCATAGCTTACTTAAGAGGCTCATTAAAGCGAATTGTGGCAGCACAGTGGAAGACTATGTTGATGTGGTCCGTCAGAGTGTTCTGGTCTTCTTTGCTGAGGTTCAGCTCTGGCTGAGTCAGGTCGCTGTCCACTGGCACGATCTTCTCTGCAAAGTCTGGCTGCTCTTCTCTCAATCTGTCAAACAGCTGAGGCATACATAAAAAAATAGACTAATGATATTTCAGATTGTAAACAGAGCACAGATCTAAAGCTCTTCTTATTCTGCCACGATGAAGCATATATACTGAGGAAGTTGTACATCAAGATAATAATTACAACTACTGTAATCTCAACCAGTTACTACACAAACAGCACATCTAATAAAATTAAACCATACTGATCAAAATGATTACAACAGCAACACTAATGTAGGCAACAGCTGAACTGCACTTCATTACATATACACATACTGTGTATTCATGGTTCATGAAAACAACAACCAGGCCCTGCACACACCTGAGTAATCTGAACTGTGATTACAGACACATCAATCTCAATTTATATTTACCTCTCTGATCAAATATTAATTAAGATAAACACTGATTCCAGATGACTGTAGCAAAGTTTGGATGGCAAAGCTTTTACTTTTGTAATGTCATTGCTTCTTACGTCATTTAAATACATTTTAGCACCAAGGCTACAAAGAGATGAAGCGTTTAAGGTGTGATTTTGTCTTGTTCTTTCTGTAAACATGTCTCAAGGTGTACAACAGTACAGCAATGTCATCACATTTTTAAACTCAAAACTCTCCACACACTATCTATTGGGTGCAGGTCAGAACTGCAGGCAGAGCAGTCCAGCTCCTGTATCCTCTTCTTCCACAGACATGCCTTTGTAATGTGTGCAGCATGTGCTTTTGTATTGTCTTGTTGAAAAATACATGGATGTCTCTGGAAAAGATCTTGAAGGCAGCATATGTTGCTGTAAAATCTCAGTGTACTTTTCAGAGTGTAAATGAGCTTTACCAAGAGCACTAACACAACCCCCCCCCCATATCATGACAGACCCTGGCTTTGAGAGTTCAGAGCAGTGCTTTACTTACGGTTAAGATAACTATGATGGTTAACATAAGGCTTCTATTTTTTTACACAGTAAAGTTTTAAGTGTCTTTTGCAAATGTGACTCTGTATTGTAGTACTTGATAAAGGTTTGCCAAAGTAATCTCGACTCAACTAAACTTTATATAGCACTTTACAAGCAGCCTCAGCTGATACAAAGTGCTGCACACACAGTACATTCAACTAAAAATGGAAAGTAGTGAATATAAAGTAAAAAACAAAAAATGCAACACACCAATGCATATAATAGAAATAAAAATACAATAAAAACTAATAAACTACTAATTTAAAACTTAGTTTTAAAAATGGACAGTGACAGGTGTCTTGCTCATGTGGTTATTAGCGGTTGATGAATGATGATTCTTGATGAAGTGTCGTCTGAGGGTTTAGAGATCAAAGGTTCAGCTTAGGCCTGCGCCATTTACACAGTGAAATTCCTCCAGATTCCTTGAATTATTTGAGATTATAC
>BRDA01014506.1:5413-31357 GCA_036984385.1 Crenuchus spilurus | reverse complement strand
GGGGGGGGGGGGGGGGTGGAGGGTGACCACATAGCTCTATCTCTGTCATTCAGTCCATGCTGTTAGACTTAAATAGCAGCAAAGCAGACACAAGAGCAGCTCAGATCTGGACATTATTTGGTGAAGGAACTCTAACTTATCTTCCCCTCCTTTTTTCTCTTTCTCTCCCCATCTTTCTCTTGCTGTACAGAAAAAAGAAGCATTTTTTTAAAAAAGTGTCATTATGCCATGGCGTCTCTGGGCGCCTCCTTCGTTCAAATCAAATTCGATGACATCCAATTCTACGAGAACTGCGGCGGAGGCAGCTTCGGCAGTGTGTACCGTGCCCGCTGGATCTCTCAGGACAAAGAGGTGGCGGTGAAAAAGCTGCTGAAGATTGAGAAAGAGGTGGGAGACATAATTGCCTGAGCTTTTCATATACGCGTTTTAATTGTCAGTGTGATAATCATTTTAATTGCCTCTCCGCATGTAGCGCCTGGTGCTGACTTTTGTACCCACCAGCCTCGATTATGCTTCCCCCCTGCTCTGAAGAGGGTGTGTGTGGCGCTGAGTGTTTCACTCGTGATCATAGAAATTCATGCACTGTGTCTTTAAGGGAAAATTATCACATAATTAAATCATATTAGTCTCAGGTGAGCACTATGTTTGGCTCTAAATTACTTTGAAGTGATGGATTTGTCATTTTGCCATTTAGTTTTTTCAGCATTGTAATTTTAGCTCAGAAGTTGGGGTATGGCCTGTTTTTCAAGCCTTGTGTTTCAGTTTATGTTTTAGAAAATAAGATCCTGAAGTACCGGTTATATAAAAGGATAACTGGTGGTACTAGTAAATGTAAATGTAGTAAACGTTCTCATTACTTATGCAGAAGGCTTGGGCGATGATGTAAATATGATTATCGTCTCCAGAATGGTCACAATAATCAATATTATATTATGACAAATTCATTAAGTACCCCACGGTAACATTAAAGGGCTGTCATGGTTATCACAGTTCAGCTGATAATTGTCATATAAATAATTGCAACTGAGTATTTAATTGTGTGGGTACAACTTTTTAAAAAAAACAAGCCGAAAATGTCCAGATGAACTGATCGGTTGTTCTATTTACTGTCTGTAAAATTAACATCCTGTTTATTGTAAAATAAACATGTGATTGTGAAAGAGCACCTGTGCAAAATAATTGTGATTATATAAAAATAATCTCAATCGGGTGATGTAATAATAGTGACAGTCCTAGTGACTGTTTTAGTCATGTGACCACATTGCAGCTATTTGGAGAATATGTAACATGACCAGTCCTAATTCTGTAAATAAACAAAGCTGGACAAGGTCACATGTACCAGAGTTTGTTTCATTTACATGCATCCCAGCCTATATTTAAATACAATATTTATATTTAATACACCGTAGATTAGAATTCTTGTACAAAGTCAGTGGTGAAATAAAGGCAGTGCCATTCAAAAGGAGCAAATCTCACAGCAGTGGTATGTGATAGAAGGAAAAGACAGACCATTTGCTTAATGTTGTCACTGATTTAAATCATTGCTAGATTTGATAATGTGGTTTATCAGCTCAAAACTACTAACAGTTACAGACAGCATCCAATAAACTTGAATTTGCACTGTAATAAATTTGTGACTCTGACTCATCAATAATTAGAATTTTGTGAGTGTGTTGTTACTCATAATTAAATTTAAAAAAGATAAACTATCATATATTTATTATAAAGTGAACTTTTTGTTTTGCTTGTTTTGTCTCAGCTCATGAAATCAACAAACTATAAAAAAAAAAAAAACAATTTTTAGTTTTAATATTACTAGTCAAACAGTATCAACATTAAAACAAAAATATGGCTTGAAATGTCATTTTACATGTATTGTGTATTACAAATACAGTACCAGTCAAACGTCTGGACACACCTTCTGGTCATTCAGTGGTTTTTCATTATTTGAAAATGTTCTATATTGTAGATTAATACTAAAGTCATTAAACTATGAATAAACACATCTGTAATTATTTAGTAAACAAAACAGTGTTAAACAAACCAGAATATGTTTATATTTACATTCTTCACAGTAGGCACCTCTTACTTAGATGCAGCTTTCTTGGCATTTTCTCAGTCAGCTTTATGAGGTAGTCACCTGGAATGGCTTTCACTTAACAGCTGTGTCTTGTCAAGAGTTCATGACTTGCATTTCTTGCCTCTTAATGTGTTTGAGACATCAGTTGTGTGTCTACTTTGAAGAATCTAAAATCTACAACACTTTTACGTTTACTACATGATTCTGACTGGCACTGTATATGACCGTTACCTTTTTAAATTAAATTATGAAAGCAGTTGAACTTTTTCATGATACTCAAATTTTTTGAGATGCAAACATATGTCATCAGAAATTCTGGACATTCTGGAGCATTTTTTTGTTCTAAACTCCAAAAAAGTATTTAATTCTAATCAAATGTTTTATAATGTGTGTTATTTTGTGTTCCACAGGCTGAGATCTTGAGTGTCCTGAGTCATCGCAACATCATCCAGTTTTATGGCGCGATTCTCGAGGCTCCAAACTATGGAATTGTCACAGGTTTGTTGTAGACTCTCTTCCTTCCTGTCCTTTTACCATCTGTTGAATGACTGATTTATTATCGCACTCATTGTTTATTTACTCCAGGTTAATATCAAACCAGTGTCAGTATATGAGGGTCAGTTTTTGCTGGTCATCTAAGGAATGGCTCCATTAAGTCAACAGATCTTAATCAAAGCATATTTTATCACTTTCATCATGGATCATGTCAGTATTTGTTGAGTGTGTATAACATTGTGGAGGCGCCAGAGTGCTCATCCGGTCTCCCTGACAATTAAAATTTTATCTTTATTAAATCTTATAGCTGAGTCATTGTTACCAATTTTTTCGGTCAATTGAGCAGCTAGAAAATGTTTAAAGTAGAGCTTCAGTACATAATATGGTTGCATAATCATACACAGCCCTGACTAGATAAAAAACTGGACTAAATGAATTATTTATTCATGAGAAATGATTTATTGTCAAGCTGCTTGATGGTGCATATTTAATTTAATGTATACATTTAATGGAGTAACATTTTTAGATTTTTTTTGTCTGAATTTACTTGCTAAATTTTGATGGTTTTTGTAAAAGGACATTTTCTAAAAAAACACATACTTACATTTTATAGCTGATAACAGAAAAATCTATGAACTTTTAGATGTTTTGTGCCAGAAATATTTTTTCAGGCTACACAACACTGAAGGGACATTATTGAAATGCAGTAACTGAGCAAAAGTGCTCATTTCTATGGCATTAAACATTAAAATATTACTAAAAAATTGTAATCATTGCTACATTGTTTTTCTAGTGCTTTTATTGCAAAAATAAGAAAAAAATTTAAAGCAAATCTTTCATGGAAAGCTCAAAATAGGAAAAAATTAACTACTTGAGTAGAAAGAATCTTTTTTCCTATTGGAAAAATAAGAAAGTAATGAATGTCTGAATGTAAGCAACAAACACTGGACCCATCGTCAACTCCAGGCTATTTAAGAGGTTAAAATAATCATTAAAATAGTTCATATACTTGGTTGATTCCTTGGTTATTAATATATTTGTTAGTGAAAGTTCCACAATGAGTTTGCGTTTTTGTAATCAGACTACTACATCACATAATCCCTTTATTTCCTGTAGAGAATATACATCCCATATTTAGCACGGTATGTAAACATGCCTTTACTGTTCCATCTCAACTGACCAATCTTGCTCGTCTGTCCTCTGTTAGTGTAATAATCTATGCCTTGGAAAACAGTAAACTGTGTAAAGCTCTTTATACACTTCACAAGCCAGGTTTGGTGGTCATTGTTGTAGTACCAAGACTGGGAGAGATGGACTATGGGTTGTCAGGGAGCTGTCGTCTCTATTTATCAAAGCCACGTCTAATTAGCACCAGGTAAAGGAGAGCCGTTTACAGCCAGCCTGGCTCTCGTATTTCCACTTCCATCAGCAGGGCTATAAATCTCCGATCTAATCATATTTCATTACTGAACGAGCTGAGTACCTTACGTTTAATAGACGGTATATCTCATTGTCTCTATTATGTATATGACCCATGACCTCTGTTTGATAAGACTCTCATTGACTTCACAAATTTCATAGTACACTCACTTTAAAATCTGCACCCACAAATGTGTGAGGACAGTTTCTCAGTTTAAAGTAAATATGGTAAAATATGGTAAAATAAGTAAAAAGTAAAGTATTAGTTTAATCTTCTGGAGTCTGCGCTCCCGCTAGCAGGACAAAACTGGAATTCTGCAAAAACACTTAAATAACTCTGCGAGATACTTGTGAGAGGAGCATAAATAACCAGAGACACATTTTCACTCCGAGTCAAGAGTGTGAGCCTTTTTTCCACCCATTCATGCAATCTGCCATTCATATTATAACAATGTTAATTCCACACATACCAGGAGTGGATTAGCATCCGAGAAATGAATGAATGTTACACTTATATAGCACCTTTCTCAAACCCAAAGACGCTTTACAATCAACACACTTCATTTACACACACTCAACCACACACACTAGCAAGAAGCGGCAGCCAATCGCACACAGTGTACTCTCAAACCGGAAGCGACCATCCACCTGGAGGCCAGGACAGAGTGTCAACCATATCTGGGCATACATACATACAATCATACACAGGCATACACATTCATACACACACCAGGGTCATGCGAACATGCTAACAAGTAAGCCACTGTGCCGCCCAATGAATGTGTTCACATATATCTTATTAATATCAAATCTAGGAACCACTGAATGTGTGAAACAGAGTGTCACCTCGCATTTGTTAAGTTTTAGAAATAAAACCACATACAATTTCTAAAAACTGTAATGAGCATTGTGTAGACAGCACCTCTGTTTATTCAGTTCAGAGCTCAAAAGTCTTGACTAGATATATTTAGAGTGTTTTTTCACAATATATCTGAAAACAGGTTTTTTGGAAAGTTTAGAGCAGATTTAATTAAAATATAGATTTATGACACTCTTACTGTTCTGACACTGTTGTTGCTGAGTTTGTGCTGAACAAAAGCCTGAGTAACACTTTGGAAAAAATCATTTTAGATTTGTGTAATTTGTAAAACTTCAAGGCATGTCAGACTACATCAGAGTGTCTGAAAACCCCCCAGACTCCAGAGGATTAATAACTGCACTATGATAATGTTAATAACTGCAGTATTTATTAGCATTGACTACTGTTACTGTTTACTCAGCACACATGTACAGGAATTCCTAGAAGGTTTGTTCATTAGGAAGTTTCCTAAACTGTTGTGTAATATTGGGTGTGTCTTGCAAGAGAATACAAAGTCCAGAATGGACTGAGCATGGAATGGAATTTGTATTTTACAGTTCTGCTGTTTGACAATAGCTTGCATTGCCAAAGACGTTTGCACTCTTGTTAGATTATGATGGGCATAAATTTCAGTTCATTGTTCGCCAGACAATAAATATCTCAAGAGCAGTTCCTGTATGTGACTCCAAAGGTGGCATCAAAAGTATTATTGTATTAAATGTAGGGTTGCTACAATACCAGAGTTTTGGCTTCTGATGCCAAGTGTAGTATCACAATACTTGATACCCAAACAATCATAATGGTCTTTAAAATCAATTTTTATGTGAACACAGACACATGTTTTAATTTTTACAGTTTAACTAACGTCTGTTTTTTTAATAATGTCATCAAGATGGTCATTTTTAATTCAATACTAAACTTAAATCAAGTAATCAAGACTGTTCAATAAAAATTGATTTATTTCATGAAATAAATAGATGGCCTACAAATTAGATATAAAAGACATAGTGGATTTAATCAGATGTGAGATTAATAATGTTGTATTTCTCTCTTGGGTGTTGGTCCTGTATATTGGGTACATTAGAAATGCCCATATAAAATGGTTTTGCAGATGGTGATGCAGTTTTAGACAAAAGATGTGGGGGAAGGGTGAATGGTTAGGGCTTGTCACCACCATGGTGACCATCTTAAATACTGTTTTACCAATGGAAAGGTAGGTGTGTGACACATCAGATGGGTAGAGAATTTTACCAGAAAAAAATTCCTCCATACATTTGGGTAGTCTCCCACAACTCAAAATGACTCTTCCTATTTTTATCTGTCATTAAAGGCTTTTTTTTTGCCCCTCTTCTATAAAGCCCAGCTCTATGACATGTACAGCTTATGGTGGTTGTATGGACAGATACTCCAGTATCTGTTTGGGAACTCTGCAGCTTCTTCAGTGTTACCTTTTGGTCTCTGTGCTGCCTCTCTGATTAAAGCTCTCCTTACCCAGTTTTGTTGGGTGGCCCTCTCTGGCATGTGGCAGGTTTGTTGTGGTACCATGTTCTTTCCATTTGATGATAATGGATTTGATGGTACTCCAGGGATCATCAGAAATTTTGAATTTTTGTTTTTGTTTTTGTTTTTGGTTGTTCTTTTCAACTTTGTCCCTGACTTGCTTGAAGATTTCCTTGGTCTTCTAGGTGTTCTTTGGTTAGTGGTGCCACTTGCTTAATGTAGCCTCTCGGGCCTTTCAGAAAAGGTGTGTATATACTGACACATCATGTGACACTTACATTGCACACAGGTGGACTTCATTTCACTAATCATGAAGGCAGTTGGTTGCACCAGAACTTTTTAGTGACTTAATAGCCAAGGGGATGAATACATATGCACACACCAATTTTCAGCTTTTTATTTAAAAAACTGTTTTATATGTGTCTGGGGAAATGCACTGTAGAGGAGCTGTTTCGGTGGTTGGTGATGTAGAACATAAAGATCACATGGAACTGGTGGCACTGAGCATGCATTAACGGTGCCAGTGGGGCTAGATACAGCCTTAGTCATGAGGGAGGCCAGTGTGGATTTTTACGTTTAAGGGTAAGAAAGGTCTGTAAAGCTAGCTTGGTGGGGGTTGAGCCTTCTGGAGGTGTTGTGGGCTTAATTCGGCGAAACACCGGCGAAGGAAAGTGCCTGCCTGATGACCCCTGAGAAGAGCTTTCTGTTGGTGGACTAAGGAGTGTTGTCTGTTTGGTCTTAAGTGTACCTTGCATTATTCAATTTTTCGGTAGGTCTGAATAATATTGATTATAGTTGAGGCAATGGACCATGAACATGCTGTCATGCTGTGCTTCTGGATCCTTGTTGAGCCAGTATCACATTGTGGTTGTTGTTGTTGTTAGTTGAATAATAGAGCCTGGCTGAGCTCTTTGCATAACCCCAGTTGTTAGGTGCAGGATTTATCATCTTCCTGTATTGCGTTACTATATATAATTTTCTCATTTCACTTCACCAGCTTAGGCTATTTTATGCAGATGCATCACATACAATTCAGATTAAGAAAACATTTAAATACACTTTGAGCTTCTGTGGCCTTATATGTGGGCATGGATGCTTTTATGTGTATTATTATTATTATTATTATTATTATTATTATTATTATTATGTGTAGTGAAATATGTGGAGAGAGAGAGGAAAATGGCTCTTCTGTATGTCTCATTATATTATGTTTTCACATATCTGTGGATGTTGGCACACTCTTGGAAAATGTATTGACCACATTTCCATACGAAAGGTCTGGGCAGTAGAGGTCACTCTCTCTCTCTCTCTTTGACAGAGTGATATATTTTCGGAGCATGGCAGCCATATAGATGTATGATGAATTATAGTGATTAGTGTTCTTCTCGAAACACATTGAGGCATTTAGCAGTGCTGCAACAGCAGTAATTTCAAAAGAGATAGCAACACCCATGAGAGAAATTGTTTTTAAAAAATTCTGATTTTATTAACATTAGCGTATTGTATCTAACCATTTCATCCGTGCATTTGACGTAATATTCAGTATTTTGCCTTTTTATTAACTGACTTTGATTAAACGCTTAATCAAGGCTAAAGAACGACACTGTGTGTGTGCTTCAGTATGCAATTTTCCACAAAATTAAAAGAAGAGTGAGGTGGTGTTTTGCATTGAGAGAGTAAGTGGACATCTCTGAAACACATTAAACACTGATCAGTGCATCAGTATGTCAAAGTTAATGAACACACTGTTTTTAGTTCAATGTGTGTTTTAAAAAAGAAAATAGGAACACACCTGAACTCAGCAGGTAGTTATCAGGTTTAATTGTAGTGTCAGAGCAGAGAAATCACCAAACTGTGCTGGACACCAGCTGTCCAAGACTGGAGTTTGACACCCGTTCCCTAAGCGCTATTGACCAATCAGCAGATCAGGCTTCTCCTAACTGTTTAGCATAGATTTGTTCTAGTACCTCTGAGTAACTCATAGTAGTTACTGAATGACAAGCTTGCAGTTTAAGGGGTAAATAAAAACTTTCATAATTATATTAATCATCTGGTCTATTGTATTGTTTCAGAAGTGTTGGTTCTTATGTGTGTGTGTATATTTGTGTTTATTTCAGAGTATGCCAGTGGAGGATCATTGTGTGAGCATCTGTCAAGTGAGGAGAGTGAAGAAATTGGCATGAAACAGATCATGACCTGGGCAACAGAGATAGCTAAAGGTACACATGCACACACAAACATTCTCATGGCCACAGATGAGTGCTGGTAGTTCTACTTGTCATTGATAACTATTTGCATCCAGAGAAAAAAACTTGGGTATTATTATATTAAATAATGACTATACTATAATGAATTAATTAATTTTTTTTTACTATAAGAAAACTGTATATTAATGATTATTTTGTAATCACTGATCATGTATAAATGATCAATACAGATTGTCTGGAACAGAACACTGTCACATGTAATTAGATATTGACTGTGTAAATGCTGAGTATTGCTGTTATATGTAAACCATGTGATTTCTGATTATAGTCATTTTTCTCTCTGCTGTCTACAGGAATTCACTATTTACACGCCGAGGCTCCGGTCAAAGTAATCCACAGGGATCTCAAGTCTCGAAATGGTATTTCTGAAAACAATCAGCTGTGTTTAGGCAGAAGAAAGGCTTTTTTACAAGATGTTTATTTGAGTTTAAAGGCTGGGGCATTAACAATGGAAGTCTTGTTAGAGCAGGAAGAGTGTGACTGTTACCACTGACTCACTGACTCTCCATGTCTTTCTTTCCAGTGGTTATGACTGCAGACAAAGTGCTCAAGGTATAATAATTTTGGATGTCTATTCCCTGTATATTTTAATTCTTGTTTGTCAGGTGTCTAAAAGTCAAGCTGTACTGGTTTTACTGGTAGAGGTGCTATAACTGAAGGGATTTTAGTCCAATCCAAAACTACAATGTGTATATAGTTTTTACAAATGTTACAAATATGAGTAAATTATTAGTATTTCAGTGATCCTGTAATAGCAATAGTAACAGTAGTAACATTCGGTCATTAAGACTATATTAAGACTATGAATAGTAAAAGAAGTAACTGCAGTACCAACAGTAATAGTTGTAAATATTACATTAGAAATATTAATAATAGTAACAGTAGTAAAAAAAAAAGTACTTGCAGTAGCAAAGGTGTTGGTAGTAGTAGTAACCACAGTAGTAGTAACAACAGTAACAGTAAAGTAGTAACAGTAACAGAAGTAAAAGTACCATTTGTAATAATAGTGACAGTAACACAAGTAAGGGTAGTAAAAGTAATATTACTAGCAGTAGTGACAGTAATAATAGTAGTAGTATCAGTGAAAATAGTAACAATAATAAACATCAACAGTAGTAAAAGTAACTGTACTACAATTACTGTAGTAACAGTAGTAACAGTACTGACAGTAATGGTAAAAGTAGTAACAGCAGTAAAATTATTAACAGCAACAGTAGTAATAGGAACAGTAATATTGGTAACAGTAGTGACAGTAATGGTAGTAAAGATAACAGTAGTATTAATAGTGATAGTAATAGTAATAACAGTGAAAATAGTAACAATAGTAAATAGCAACAGTAACCATACTACAGTTACTACAGTAACAGTAGGAAAAGTAGTAACATTAATGACAATAATAGTAGTAACCGTAAAAGTAGTAACCGTCGTTGAAGTTAGTAGTAGCAGGGACAGTCATATTGGTAATAGTGACAGTAACAGTAGTAATGGTAACCGTAGTAACGGTAACAGTAGCAATAATAGTGATCGTAATACTATTAATATTATTTAAAAAAATAGTAGCAATAGTGAGTAACAGTAAAAGTAGTAACAGTAATAATAGTAGTACAACTGTTTTAACAATAGTAGCTATAGTGACAGCAACACTAGTAATGGTACTGTAGTAACAGTAGTAATGGTACTGTAGTAACAGTAGTAATAGTACTGTAGTTACAGTAGTAATAGTACTGTAGTAACTCTAATAACAGTAACATTAGTAATAGTACTGTAGTAACAATAGTGACAGAAACGGTAGCATTAGTAACAATACTGACAGTAACATTAGTAATAGTATTAACAGTAACAGTAGTAACAATAGTGACAGTAATATTAACAGTAAAAGTACAATAAAATGAACTAGTCTTGTTCAGACTGACTTGGCAGAAATACAGTAACTAAACCTGTAGCGTGACATGTTCCTGAGCTTGGCACTTGTCACATAACACTGACATGAATACGCAGGGCATGCCTGTTCTAGCCCAGGCTAGTTGTAGTAATTAGAAAATTAGATACTTTACTGTGTGCAAGTAAACAAGTGAGATCTCCTGTGTTACAGGTCCTTTACTGGAAGTCTGCTTTGATTTAGATTTGTGTAAGTCTGAGCCTTGAAACTTGTGCACATCTAAACATCTGAACATTTCTCTTCATTTGATAACAGATTTGTGATTTTGGAGCATCTAAGTTTCATTCCCACACCACACACATGTCTCTGGTGGGCACATTCCCCTGGATGGCCCCTGAGGTCATCCAGAGCTTGCCTGTATCTGAAACCTGTGATACTTACTCCTATGGCGTGGTGAGCATATCTAGCAATGACACTTCTGATGAGATTTTTGTGAATGTGAGAGCATTATGTCTTTCTTTTGTCTTTTATTGTTGTTTATTTTGCTGTGAGTTAGGTTCTGTGGGAGATGCTGACTCGTGAGATTCCATTTAAAGGCTTGGAGGGGCTGCAGGTGGCTTGGCTGGTTGTGGAGAAGAATGAGGTAACCAGTAACACCATGCAGCAGATAACTGATTGATTACAGTCTACACTGGCAGTACTTGACACTTCAGCTGCTCTCTACCCGCTGTTTCTATGTGACAAACAACAGTAACAAAGTACTTTATATACAGCAGTGTTTGAAAGTTTGCCAGCCCTTTAGTATTTTCTACATTTTTGTACAAATTTGACCTAAAAATTCTTCAGATTGTCCTAAAACAACCAAATCAAATAAGACGAAAAATATTAGACTTGATCATGTATTTATTGAGGAAAATGGTCCAGTATGACACGTACTTTGCTTTCAGTAACTGATATTGAACCCCTTGTGCAGCATCAACTGCAACTAAAGGTTTCTAGTCATTGTTGATCAGTGCTTCACATCGGCTTGCAGCCCTTTCCTTTATACAAAACAGCTTCATTGCTTTTTTTTTTTTTTTTTTTTTTTTTTTTTTTTTTTTTTTTTTTTTTTTTGTACAGCAGCAGCTTTCTCCTTGCAACCCTGCCATGCACACCACTGTTGTTCAGTGTTCTCCTGATGTTGGACTCATATACATTGACATTAGCAAATGTGGGAGAGGCCTTTAGTTGCTTATATGTTATTTTGGGTTCCTTTTGTGACCTTGTGGATCTTGGTTTTTGTTGGCCGACTACACTGCTATGGAGGATAATAAAAGTTTCCTCCATTTGTACACAATCTGTGTGACTGTGGATTGGTGGAATCCAAACTCTTTAGAGATCTTTTGTAACCTTTTCCTGCCTGATGAGCATCAACAACTTTTTTTCTGAGGTTCTCAGAAATCTTCTTTGTTCATGAACTTCCACAAACAGACTTTGATAGATCCCTATTATTTATAAATAAAACAGGGTGCCCACTCACACCTGATTGTCATCCCATTGACTGCAAACACCTGACTCTAATTTCACCTTCAAATTAACTGCTAATCCTAGAGGTTCACATACTTTTGCCTCTCACAAATATGTCATATTGGACCAATTTATACAATAATAGTTTTATAATAGTTTGGTTTTATCCATCCATTATCACACCCGCTTAATCCTTATCAGGGTTGCGGTTAGTCCCCTACCCCCACACTTGGCACCGGGCAGGGCATTACACTAATCAACTAGGCCTAGGACAGGGCGCCAGTCCATCGCTGGGTGACACACACCTACGGACAATTTTTTAGATTACCCAATTCACCTGACCTTCATGTTTTTGGACTGTGGGAAGAAACCGGAGTCCCCGGAGGAAACCCATGCAGACACGGGGAGAACATGGAAACTCCGCTCAGATGGGGACTCGGCCCAAGACCTCAGCGCTGAGAGGCGAACGTGCTAACCACTAAGCCACCGTGTCACCCTTAGTTTGGTTTTAGTTTAGCTAATATTTGAATAAGTATTTATATATATATATTAGTGGAATTAAAATCTGTTTCTATTTTATGTGTTTTTTGAACAGTGATTAATATCATAGTGAATGGGAATATAATGCAGTGAATGTTTGTTGCAGAGGTTAACCATTCCCAGCAGTTGTCCAGCCAGTTTTGCCAGCCTGATGAGAAAATGCTGGGAAACTGAACCAATGGTAAGATTCAAGTCATCAAGATTATGTTTATTTTTTATACACAGCATGTGTCACTGTATGATTTGAAAATGACTTCATTACTTCCAAATATATTATTATTGGTTTGCTGGAAATCAATCACAATATGTATTTCTTAGTAATTACATAGCCAATATATGTACACTGGTATCAGTCCCATCTGTAGGAAATCTTATAGATATTACTTCTATATATACTTCTATAATAACATAAATGCAATTCCTTCTAATAACAAAATAGTCAGTCAGCTTCATTAAGGCATGACTTTATGCAAGAACCATTTTATTATCCAAGTTATTTAATAGTACCATTTGGATACTATGCTCATGGAGGACAGCATGGTCTTCTCATTCCTCCATCATGCTGTGGTCTGTTTTCGCCTGCAGTTCAGTTTGTCAGCTCACATATCTCCTCAAACACTCCACACCCAGTTCACTGAAGATGATAAATAGAAGTTCTCTGGCTTGGCCTTAATTCTGCCAATCATTAGGAAAAGTAAGAGCCAGGTCTTTTATTTACCAGTTCACAAATCCCCAAACATGACAACAAACTCAAGCGTGCACAGATGTGACAGTAGTCTTGTAGCAAAAAATAAGAAAAGTAATGAAGCAGTGTATATGTTTTGAAATTAGCCAGAAACATTTATTTTGCATGCATACTTCACTTCTGAATGCTTGCACATAAATTGCATCATTAATTATTAATAAATTATTAATATAATATTAAACATATACATATACAATAATAATAAGTTGTAGTAATATTTTTATTAATAATAAAATAAAAAGAATATTAATATTAACATTTTAATTTTAAAAAATTACATTTTAGAAAACTCAAACTCTTTCAGTTCACAGTGTTTTCAAGTACTTCTTCTAGTTTTCTATTGTTACTGTTAAGTGCACTGTTCCCTTTGTGGTTTGACTGGATGTAAAGCATATAACATAAAATTATCACCTAATTCTGTGTTTCACCTTGTTAGTCAACTTCACTCCAACTTATTACCACCAGTTTTACATTTATTTTAGAATGTATGGTCAATAGACCTCATTTACATTAAAATTACACCTATTTTATTAGTAAAAATAAGCAGTTAACATGGGTCAATTTGACCCAAAGACCACAGAAGGGTTAACTATTAACATTTCAACATAATCAACTCATTCAAAGCTTCCAAACACAGACACACATTCAGATACCTACCATGTTAACAACTTACAGTGGCAGGTGAACACGGACTCCTAGCCAACTAACCTGCAACCAGATGGAGTGACAGCGGGGAAACTTAAGAAATGGCAGAGCCAATCGATGAACTTGTGTGCCGTCTAAACGGAAACAGTCCTCAGCTTGAGAGCCTGATTTCTGTTTGGTGTCCATGTAATATTGTTACATTGTTACACGTTTTTTTGGTAAAACTACAGGGGACTAAAACTGCCTTTTGAAAAATGTTCCCCTGTCTCCCAAATTATGTCCGTTCTAAAGGGGATGACCTTGATGAGACTTGGTCCTTTTTAAGGCAGTTTTATATGCCACTGTTTGCTCATTAGTAATGTGGAACCAGATTTCAGTAAAGTTACATTATACAAATACAATTGAATTGATGGCAGAACTCTTTAAAATAAGTTTATAATGAAAGGCTGAATGTGGACATTAACAAAATGCATTTTTTGTTATGTTGTAGAAAAGGCCCTTGTTTAAAGAGATCCTGTCCACTCTGGAGGCCATGTGTAATGACAGCCAGCTCTCCGACCAGTGCAATTCCTTCCTGCAGAATAAGGCAGAATGGAGGTGATGTTATTTACATCATATTTTAATGCAATCACACTCTCCTACACAGAAACACAAACACAAACACTGGAATGTGAGATTGAGTGTTCTAGTCAAAGTTGATTATGTGCGTATTTTGTATTCAAAAGGCACTAGAATGCAAAGCCAATATAAAGAATATATTCTGTGATAAAAATAGTTTTAGCATAATACTTGTATTTGTAGCATTTTTAAAATGCATTCAGGAACATATTAACAAACCAAGTATGCAATATATCATGTTAACTAACATGTTAAGTGGTACAGTATGATGAAAAGCTTTAGTCTGTAAACACAGTACAGACTGTTATTATTTTACTTTGACAGGCACATCTAGAAGATTCTGGGTGTCTGATACTATATTAAGTCTATCTGGAACAGGCCCAGAAGATGAGAACAGGAGATTCCTGTCCCTCAGGTCCTCCTACTGCTAAGCTATTATACAGAGATGGGGGGGTGAAAGAGAAACTAAAGCGAAGAAATGTAATGTCTGCAAAAAATGGAAGCCAAGGGCACATGTGAATGTGAAATTCCGTGTGTGTTTGTCAGGAAAGCGACAAGCAAGGAAATCAATTACATGGGAAGTTTGGAAGGGGAGTGGAAGGCTGGCTGAGGGACACAAGGGGGCGGGGGCGAGAGGGTGTTGAGAGGGGCAGCTGAGTGGGAGGTCCACATTGCATCACATGTCTGTTTATAAATAATTGCTGTGGGAAAAAAAATTACAGCCCACATTCTCGGGTCCCCACTGCTCCCTCTGGTGGCCTTTTAGTGAACATGGCATTAGGAAATAACTCAGCAGACTGGCTAATACTGCAGATTTAAATATAACGTTAAATATGCTTTCCATAAATGTCACAGCCTCACAGAATCAAATGGTGTTTGTTTAAAAAAGAAAAAGGTTCGACATTAGTGAAATAAGTGCTGCAACAGTAATGTTCTCTCAAAACACGTCTCTCATGTTCTTATGTCTTAAACATCTGGTGGAGAGTAAACATCTGTACTAAAGCCTATAAACTTGTGGGAGACCCCAAACAAAAAAAAAAGTGACACTGTCCTTACCCTTACACTCTTAAAAAAGATGGTTCTTTAGTAAAGAAAACGGTTCTTTATAGAACCATGAACACTCAAAGAACCCTTTGTGTGTCCATGCTGAAAGGGTTCTTCAGATTGATGAGGAAAGTGTTGTACATAGTTCTATACAGAACCTTTTTGAAAATGGTTCTATATAGCCCCCAAAGGGGTTCTGCTGTAGTTACAATGTCAAGCTTGTAATAATAAGAGGAACCATTTTTGGTGCTATATAGAATCATTTTCAAAAACATCTGCACTCATAGAGGGTTTTTCAAGGGTTATTTAGAATCATGAACACTCAAACAACCCAAGAGGTTCTTTGCATGATTAAATGGTTCTTCAGATTGATGAGGAATGTGCTATAGATGGTTCTATACATAACCTTTTTGAAAATTATTCTACATAGCACTGAAAAGGGTTCCTCCATCACTACAAGCTTGACATTGTAACTACAGCAGAACCCTTTTTGGGGGCTATATAGAACCATTTTCAGAAAGGTTCTATATAGAACCATCTACTATACTAATCAATCAGAAGATCTCTTTCAACATGCAAATAACCCTTTATCCACACAAAAGGTTCTTTGATTTTTCATAGTTCTATATAGAAGTAATTTATTTTCTAAAGAACCCTTGAAGAACCATCTCTTTTAACCCTCATATTATGTTCATATTTAATAACATCATTTGTTTTTGGGGTCAAATTGACCCCAGCAATTTAACCCCCCACAAAATTATTATTTCAGTCTCCTCTGTCTCAGACACATTGTCCTCTGTCTCAGACACATTGTCCTCTGTCTCAGACACATTGTCCTCTGTCTCAGACACATTGTCCTCTGTCTCTCCCCTATTCTCCTCTGTCTCAGACCTATTCTCCTCTGTCTCAGACACATTCTCCTCTGTCTCAGACACATTCTCCTCTGTCTCAGACCTATTCTCCTCTGTCTCAGACCTATTCTCCTCTGTCTCAGACCTATTCTCCTCAGTCTCAGACACTTTCTCCTCTGCCTTATGTTGATATTTTATATGTTATACAGCTAAAACAGCCTGGGGTCAAATTGACTCCAAATAACACTGATGTATACAATACGTGTACAGAACACTAAAAAAACACATCATCATGTTAATTTTGTTTACTGTTATCAGCATGCAATTAGTAAAAGTCATTAAATATAAAGCAAAAAAAGTCATGTTATACGTATATTTAAAGACGTTAAACATTGGATCGGGTCAAATTGACCCCAAACATAATATGAGGGTTAAAAATGTAGTATAGAAGATTGAGTATTTGGAGCAGCAGCATTTGTGGACTTTAGTCTCAAATTGGCTAGACAAAATAATTTTCTTCTGAAATAAATGTTCTGACATATTCAGTGCAATGGGTGAGCATGAACTTTGGAGCGGTAATTAACATTTTTGTTGCAATATTGCTGCAATAAGGATGATGAATATAAAATATAAAAAAGGACTTTATTAAGCAAAGAAATTAGCCAAATTAGCCTCACCGCAGACAGAATGCATAGGTATACAGGGAAAGGAAATATAACTAGGTAAGGTGCTAACCAACTAAAGAAGCTAACATGCTAAGGAGCAGAACCAACTAAGGAAGCTAACAAGCTAAGGAGCAGAACCAACTAAGGAAGCTAACATGCTAAGGCTCTATAACCTAAGAATGCCACACAGGCAAGAACTAACAACCATAGCAGAGACAAGGCTAAAAGCTAATGCTAACAAACAGAGTAAAGGCTAAAGGTTAAGGCTAACAAACAAAGCAGAGATAAGGCTAGCACAGAGAACTGCTGAATAACCAAGGTAAGCTAACAGAGAACCACAGAGTTCTCAATAAACAAGATAAGTTAACAGGGGACCACTGAGGTCTCAATAAACACATGCAGGCTAACTGGATAAACAAACAGATACAGAACCTCGGAAAGGCTGAAGAGGGCCAGCTACATTACTGCGTGCATAGCACGACAATACCAAGCAAAGAGGCAATGTCCACGCTTGGCTTAAGTAGTCCAGGTAAAAGAATCTCAATGGAAGACAGCTGGAGAGGGAAGTCACACATAAGCTCAGAGGAGCTCCAGGGCTTCTGGGAAGTGTAGTTCTTGGGTGAATTGTGATAGAAGCAGGAGAAGCAGGGAGTGTGACAATTGCTAAAATTACAATTTCAAAATCATTATGTATGACCAGTGGTCCAGTACTCATACTAGCCAGCACTTTATGGCTGGGCCATACGAAATAGTATGGTCTTCTTTGCCTTGAATCTTCATCTGCAGATCATCACAGACCAAATCCTCCAAAACTACAGCTTTCCTTCACATTGTGTGAAAATTCCTCCAACAGAAACAATCCAAATGACTTATTACTGAAAATGTTTTCTTATATTTACTCTCCTGACTTTCTCCTGACTCAACTGTCAGATTTCTAACACTCTTTAGAAAAGTGACTATGTTGGAGATGCAAGGTTATGTGACCACAGGGATGTGTATGTGTGTGTATGGTGACGTTGTGCTGGTGGGTGTGAATGAGTGCTCTTGTGATATGAAGGCTGATGTGTTATTCTTGCCTGTGTGCAGGCGTGAGATCGAGGCCACTCTGGAGCGTTTGAAGAAGTTGGAGAGGGATCTGAGCACTAAAGAGCAGGAGCTAAAGGAGAGAGAGCGCCGCCTGAAGATGTGGGAGAGGAAACTCGTAGATCAGTCCAACACTCCGGTGAGTTTCTTTCTCACTCACACACACACACACACACACACACACACACACACACACACACACACACATATATATAAAGTACCAAGCCTGTACTGACAGCAACCTGCCCACTACGCTCACTAACAATCTGCTGCCTGTGTGTGAAGCAAGGCTCTCAGATTGGTGTTAACCCCTTAACCGTTAAAGTGGGGCTTACTAACCTTAAAGGAATTGTGTCATTCAGTCAGCAATACTTCTAAGAATGAATGAAACTGAATACACTCTATGGACAAAAGTATATGGACACCTGCTTGTATATCGTTTCTAATTCATAAAGAGTTTATCCTGCATTTGTTGGAGTTGCTGTCTCTACTGTACAGGGAAGGCTTTCTACTACATTGTGTAGCACTGCTGTGAGGATTTGATTGCATTCAGTGATGAGAGCGTTAGGTCAGGTTGTTAAATGATCACCACCCCACCTCATCCAATAAGTACTGGATGGAGCACCATCACTCCAGAGAACACTGCTACACAGCTCAATGCTGGAGGGTTCTGTACTCCCCTAGCCCACACCTGGCATTAGGCATGGTGCCATGGTTCATGTTTATCTATTCTACTGGCAGTGCTTCTCTACAGGGACTAGAGAAGCTGTGCACATCAATTTAAAGTAGCTGAATGCATTCATTAGAAGGGTGTCAACAAACATTTGGACATATGGTGTATTTGCTTGAACTACCAAACTGCTGGTAACTGCTATACAATATTGCAAATCCAACAGAAACCCATTCAGAGGCTCTATGCCATTTAAGGGGTTGTGATGAGGATTGGAGAGTTGATGTAACATCATATGTTGCTATGCTGCTTCATACAGCATGCTGACAGACCTGGTTTGAGTCCATATTGTTATATGATGCTTACCCAGCACAAGCAGGGAGACACTAATGAGCCTCTTGAGCCACAATGCTGCTGACCTTCCTTCTTCTCTGTTCCGTTTTTTTTGAAGCACCTCTGTCTATCATGGACAATTCACTAAATCCTTTTGCTCTGTTTTCTGTCTGATGTTTTTGAACTGTAAGCTAATTCTTTGTTTTCTATCTTCAGATTGTCTGTTTTTTCTCTTAATTTGTGTCTTTTCTCTCCCTTTTGTCCTGTCCCATTTTTCTCGTTCTTCCTTTCACCCACTTCATCCTTCTCTCAGCTGTTTGTCCCTCTGATGGCTAAGATCAGTTCAGAATCATTTTTTGAGACTAAGCTGGAGCAGCTGAGCAGCTCGGAGCTGTCCTGTGAGATCAGGAGCTCATGTAACGGAGAGCTGGGGGGTGTGGCTCTGGAGGCCGTGTTGAAGGGTTTCGAGGACGTGTTCGCTCTGGACCTTCCCTCCGGCCCCATCCTTCACTCAGGCATGCAGGTCAGCATGCAGGCCAAACAGAACTCCTCCAAGACCTGCTCCATACGAAAGGGACACAAAGTCAGCATGGCGGCCTTAAACTGGTCAGACAGCGACAGTGATTAGGCCCTGGAATCTCTTCTACTGTTGTGTTTTTAGGCATCAGAGGATATGCCTGACTGAAAGGGACGTTTCTGCACAGATGCAAATGCAATGAAGCAGATTTGCAGAATGTACTAGTCCAGCTCCAAAAATGAGAATATTGTGAAAAAGTGCATTTCTGTTTATCACTTAATTCAAGTCATATTTTATATTCATTACATGCAAAGTGACATATTTCAAGCCCCCATTTTTACCCAATTTTCACTCCAAAGTTTGAATGTCTAATTGCTCACCCTAGGACTCTCCCAATCACATGCAATGTTCCTGACAGGAGGGTGAAGACTAGCTCATGCCTCCTCCAATGCATATAAAGTCTGAACTGCTGCGGATGCATCTTTGCGTGGGATTCTGATACATCAGCCAACAGATGCCTGAGTCAGCAGGCACAGTAGGTCAGACTGGGGACAGATGTACACACCTGGAGAAAGCACGGCCAATTTTGCTCTCTCAGGGCTTCGGCTGCTGACTAAGATTCAGACTCTCAGTCTTTTGGTCATAGTCTCACCTTAAGGCCAATTTATACTTCTGCGTCAAACCTACGTCGTACCCTGACACACACCTCTCCAGAAATGTAACTACACATCATATCGACACAGACCGCAGGCTAGCAGCTGTGATTAGTCCACCACATTGTATCTCTGCCTCTGCATTTCTACCTTCTCCGCCAGTTTTAAAACATTTTATGAACATTTCTATGATTCCCCGTCATAGTTCTCCGAAGAAGTCAACACAGCACACCAAGGAACTAAATCAGTGGTGTAGAAGTGCTACCGTCACCTAGTGTTTTTTCAGTGTAATTGCAGTGCGTCACAGACAGACAAACGCAGAAGTATAAACGCATGCTACAGCGTAGGACTTTGACGTTGATTCGACGCAGAAGTATAAATGGGCCTTTAGACCGCTGAGCCACTTGGAGCCCCCTTAAGCTTTTTTTTTATATTGATACTGTTTGAATAATAATTTACTCAAACATGAAATTAAATATTCTAATAATTTGAGATTATGAATTTCTGATTTTCATGAACTATAAGACATACTGATCAACAGTAAAAGCAAAAATTGTCTTGAAATGTCACTTTATGTGTAAAGAATATAAAATATAGGACAATTCAACTTTTTGAATTAAATCATTAAACACAAATTAACTTTTTTTGCCAGTCACCATATTCACCTTCATAATAAAATAATTGGTCACTTTTTCAGCATAGTTTTCTGCATCTTAATTTTAAGGGTTTTTTTTTCAAATCTCATCACAGAACTGTGCTAATATTAAATATGCAAATGAGACGCTAACCTATTAGTCAAATGCTATGAATATACTGACCAGTCACTAGTGTTCTTTGGCTGTGTGGATGAATTGAGTCAAATACATGATCCATGACTGTAAATCATTTTGGTAAAAGTACAGTATTTTAGGCCATGAGTGCGCACATGTAGCAACATAATGGCAGTATTGTCCTTTCATCATGCAGTCCATTAATGACAAATATAACAAACGGTTGAATGAGTTTTTCATGATAATATCTCTTGTGCTGATACAGTAGTAATATATATTTTCTGAACACTGTGTTTATGTGAAAAGTGGCTGATATGGAAATTTCCTGTAGAGGTCAGAGGTGATTTTTGTACTGCATTAGCCAACCCAGTCTGGCACCTACGGAGTCCTTATGGATGTCATTTATGGCAAATGAAGTGGACGTATAGCGGCATGCTGAGGGGCGACCAAACAGCGTGTCAGCCTGGTGAGGATGCAACGCTTTTATGATGAAGTGACATTTCACTGACATTAAGATTGGCCAATTTGTGCAGTGTGGAAAGCAGTGAGGCTGTGAGAGACACCGTCAAGGAGAGAGAGAGAGAGAGAGAGAGAGAGACAGAGACAGAGACAAAGATAGCTAGATTTCCTTCTGTGAAACTCAATGACACTTCACTGTAAAGACACATTAGGAAGCCCATGTGTCCTTGGTCGTCCCAACCTGCTGACCAGTTTGCTGTGTCTTTTAATAAAATGATACATTTCTTATATATTCGCAATTTACTGACCTGGAAAAACTTACATACTGTACACCATTAGATCATTACAAATAGTGTGGTACTCTAACATTTTTTCTTTCTTATGTTTAATAGTATATTTTTGTGCATTTGTAGCACTTTGCAGTGTAAGTTCACTGAATGTTTAATATGGCTAACCAATGAAATAATACTATTAATAAGTCAATTAGAAGATGAACTAGTCAGTGATGAGTAGTACACCGTTTGTTCCAATTGATTGAAAAACTCACACCATTCAAGGTAAAAATTTGTATTTATTTCTTGGCATCACTTACAGTACAGTGAAGATTACCCATATAAAGGTTTTATGGTTTAAAATGAGTTCATTAATGGTTATTAATTAGGTCATACACACTTTCTAAGTCAATAAGCAACTATAATAATTTATAACATGATTTTAGAGAAATTATATATTATATACACTGTAAAATTGAACTACACTATTGAAAAAAATAAGTTAATATAACTTAATCACTTAAGTTGATGTTTAATTAATTCAATTGTTTCCATAATTGCTGAGTTATGGGCTAATTAATTAAAATAATTACATTGACTGTTTTCACGTAATCATTTCGATTTAATTACAATAAAATGAGTTAATAGAGTTAATAAATTTTACTTAAATACAAATAACAGTGAGTATGTGCATTGGTCATACTCAGTTAAAAGTATTATATATGTTCAAATGAATTGAGCTGTCAGTTATCTCAAATCATTTGAGTTCACATAACTCATAAGAATTTACACTGCAGACCATATTTAATTTATCATTAATAAAACAATAATGCTGGTTAAATGACAGAACCTTAAATGTATCTGATGACACTGATGGCTATGATTTGTTTAGTGATTCAGAAAACGAGTAACCGGTAAGCTCTAGGTGGGTAGGTGAATGTGGGTTCACTATTTGGCAAGCAAGGTTTCAGTTTATCCTTTCTAATTTTGAATTATAGCTGCTTGTTATTTCTAGAAGTTATGGCCTAATTAATAACCATTAATAAACCTGGTTTTATTGTAAAGAGGTACCCATTTCTTTATTAATTTAATTCTTTTATTATTATTATTATTCTTACCAAGACTAAAATTAAAAAATGTTTAATTCTTAAAATTTAAATTATTTTTAACTTTTAAAGCCATTTCTGCATCTTACTTCTAGATGCTTACTTCTTCTATTTTAACTAATATAACACTATATTATTATTTCTGCTTTGTGTTTCTATTCCTGCTTCTACTTTTTCTATTTTTTAAAATCAACCTTACACTCCGCTAAAAATTACACCATCATATTTCCTATATTTGCTTTATTTCTCATTTGATCTGTTCTGCACTGCTGCCTCTATTGTGTGAGTACTACTGGAATAAACACTGTGCTTTAGTGACTCCCATGACTTCAGGACTTTGCATGTTCAGTCACTTCCACATCGTGTTGCTCTTTGGTCTGTGAATCATTTCAGAGGCTTGTTGTAATCACACACTACTCAACACTTCAGAGACTCCTTTAGTTACGGGAGTTACAGTAGTTTTTTAACAGTTGAACACACCTTTGATTTGCCGTTGAAATGCTTTTCCACCACGATTGAAAGTCCAGAGCATGTTAGCTGCTAAAAATGACTTTTAGAATACTTTAATAATAATACTAATACCTAAACATCAGCTTAACTATTAAAATTTACATTTGTATGTAACAAATTTCACATATTTAAGAGTACATATTAGGTTAAAATATTTGTAGAATGTACATTTCATTATATGTGTATATGTGAGCTGGTACTGCATAAACATTCCTCTCCAAATACACAAAATAAAGAACATATAGATGCTTAACTTTGTTAATGATATGACATTTTGTTAATTTTTTAAGTGAAAATCAGTAAGATGTTGATGAGCCTCTGCAGCAAACAAAAATTTAATTAATTAATCACATAATATAATATAAATGAATAATAACATATTTTCTGGACATTTTCTTGCACATTTTCTATGTATTATTTTTTATTATTATTTTAAAATTCTTAATAAATTTTCCTAAAAGTCAATTTGAGTAAATAAGGGGTAAGTGTACATTAAATAGTGATATTTAGAATACAAGATTTATATATGATGTGAATATCAAGTCATTCCTTTGTTTGCATCTGCTAAAATCTAAATACAAAGAATTAAATTATTCTTGACTTGAGATTATAGGTTTATCATAACTCTGCGTGTAGAGTGGTGACACTTGACACTAGGGGGAGCTCTAACATTGTTCCACAGTAACTACACTCAGTAGGCTGCCTGCAGATGTGCCTGTAAATGTGGTATTTTTTGTTTACCAACCTCTTGAGTGCAGACCAATTGTTCAAATAAAATCGACCAATGCAGATGATCTAAAAATGTAAAAAATCAGCCAATTGCTTAACTTATATACAATTCTTGTTTTTGTACATGCCTGTAAGGTCAGTGTAGGGCAGTTCTGTCCTGGTCAGGGCCGTGTGCTGTACTGTGCGTAGCAGCTCCAGGAATTTCAGTTCCAGTCATATTTCATTCCTCTCTTTTCTGTCAACAGTCTGTTTCCCATCCTCATAAACCCATGCAAGCCATTTGACAGTTGCTTGAAATGCACTATTATGTCACTCTAATTAGGCAAATGTATGTAATGGAACTTTGGCAAGCGGTGGAAGTGTTTTTTTATATTATTATTTTGTTTACTTCCTCTGATATGAGTCCTACACAGACGGGGGAGCTGAGGGCCCATCTGGCCAGACAGAGGGGAAACACAGCACTTACTCTCTCTCTCCCTCCCTCACTCCATCTCTCTCTTTTTCTCCCTCTCTTTCACTCTCTAAATGAATGACGCCCCGTGTCGTGAGAGGTGTGTCTCCATGCACAGATTACTGATTCATTTTGATTTCCTCCCAATCATTCCCCACAGCTATATTCGTCTACTGTAATGTTACATGCTAATAACGTAAGTTGTATTTTGACTGACGTTTGCCCGTTAGCACAAATGTACCCCTGCAGTTTATTGGAAAAAGCTCTGAAAGTGCTACATGTCTTTACACAGCACAGCAAGGGTGTCTGACTTCATCAGGTTTAGTATGACTTATGCTTGTGTGATTTGTTATAGTCATGTGACACCTTCCCACAGTGAATGCAGTGAATTAACTTTATTTAATGTGTTCATTTCTATATGAATAAAAAGCATTTTCTGCACTTCAGTTTACTTACATTTGGAAAACTCTTTGATTCATAGCGAGAAGACATTTTTAACTTGCAGTGCTACACCAAAAAAATGGAATAGGGTGAAAAAGCTTGCCTCACTGCGCTGATGCTGTAATTCAAGGTGAAGGAGCTCCAGTCGAGTGTATTAATGAACTTTGGACATTTCTGTATTGTACATCCTTTTCTGATCTTATGAATTATACTGATAATATCAGACACTGAATTTCTGATATTCATGTGCTATAAGCCATACTGATCAACATTTGTGACCCCGCCAGGGAAAACCAGGTCAAAGTCTTTTTTTTTTCAGAATTTGTGTTTTTCAAAACAACTTTTTTTGTGAATTAAAGTTTTGTTTTTGATCAAAGTATGTACTACGATAGATATATGAGACTATTATATTTCATTTACAGCAATAATACAGAGTGGCTAAGTTTTGTCGCTAATGTGAGTGACACGATATTGACAGGATATCTCAATAAGTTGCCCAGTGACTTTGGCCTGGTTTTCCCTGGTGGGGTCACATTTATGAATGAATAGAATAGAGCTTGCACTTTACCTTTTTAAGAGGCAATAAATGCAAGTCATGAACTCTCAACAAGGCATAAAGCTGACTGAGAAAATGCCAAGAAAGCTGCCATCTAAGCAAGAGGTGCCTACTGTGAAGAATCTAAAATATAAACATATTGTGGTTTGTTTACTTGTTTGTTTACTAAATAATTACAGATGTGTTTATTCATAATTTGGATGACTTTAGTATTAATTAAATCACTTTAAATGAAATTATGAACAAAAATGAATTTCTTCATAATATTCCTTTTTTTTTTT
>BRDA01014504.1:23408-39168 GCA_036984385.1 Crenuchus spilurus | reverse complement strand
ACATCTTGATATGAGAAAATGTCTCAAGACATCTTATGACATGCCATGTAAGCCTCTTAAGACATCTTAAGACACGGTGACAGCTGAGTATGTATATATACATATATATACATATATATATACATACATAACATTTATTTTAATGAGTCATACTGATCACCAGTAAAATAAAAAAGGCTTAAATTACGTTAGTTTACATCTAATGAATATAAAATATATGATAGTTATATGAACAAAAATTACAAATGCTTTCACGACGATGCCATTTTTGACGTAGGACGTAGGTTCTACTTCCAATAGCACATCCAAGAGCACATTAAATAGACTAAGCTTACACTAAGACCTTAGTCTATGAAGGTTTCTGTTCTGTAACACTTAGACTACACTGCAAAAAACAAAAAACTTAATATGAAATGCTCTCATATTAAGACATTAAATCTTATTTTTTTCACTGATAAGACTATTTGTCTTAAACTATGAGAATTTGCTTTGCTCATTTTAAGAAATTTATTGGTCTCACCAAGTAATTTTACCTTATTTTAAATAATCTAATGCACAAAACAAGCACAACAGACACACATCAAGTTAATATGAGTTTTGTGTCACTACAGAAGATATGAAATTAGGGATTTTTTCACTCTTATGATCATTATTTAATTCATTAATTTAGTGTATTTTTATTCATTAAATTAGGGATATTTTTCACATTATAAGAAGTATATCATCTTAGTTCAGGAATTTTGAGATGGGATAAAAACATTGCACATTGTTTATTTGTCATAACACCTGTATCATGTTTACATCTCACTAAGAGACTTTGCAAAATAGACTTAAATTGACTTCCTGTATTTTTTTTGTGCTTGGAAGTATAATTTAAAATGCTATATTTACATATTGTACTTAAGATGCTCAGATGTGATTGGAAGACGATATTATTGCTTATTTTAAAAAATCTTAGTTCGTACAATTTGCTTACCCCCTTTATGCTTAATATAAGCAATTACATTTAATATTTAATATTTTTGTTCTAGTTTTTGGAGAATGGCATTTGGTGGTGCTTTGATATTTTGGAACTGAAAAGTATTAAAAGACACTTTTTTTTTCTAATTTCTTTATTGGGTCTATGACAGCAGGAAGAAATATATCGATATAACATGACTGCTGACCACTTCATATCTCAGCCATTCTAAACAACGGGTGGTAAAATCCTGTTTTTCTAAACTTCCATTTTTCATCTTCTTCAGCTCTTTTCTGGTCAGAAGATGTTGAGCTGTCCAGAATTCACAGCTTCTCATAGGTGCACACCGCTACAACCTCCTTGCATGTAAGTGTCTGCAAAAAACAATGAAAATTGTGTTATATGTTTTCTAACAGAGCACCTATATTCACAAGCAAGTAAACAAATTCTCACCACAATCAGCTGACCGTCCTTGACCTCATGGATGATCTTGCAACCATTATTGTCCCACTTCTTCACCTGCACAAGTTGGCCACCTTCCAGGTACAGAACAGACTGAAAAACAGTGAGACTCGCTATTTAGCTCTTGACTTTATTTCGGAACATTCCAAGTGCTGTTAAATAGAGCAATTAACTTTAAACACAGTGTTTTCAAACATCCAAGTTTTATTTTGAATGATTAAATCATTTTACTTTGCCCACAGAAGTGAAATTATTTCACAAAAACACAAAAACTAGCATGGACAAAATGATTCGTCCCCCTGATGTTAAAAAGTTGTTTGCTGTAGTTTTCAACAAGTCTCTGACGTCTCCTGAGTAATCTCAGGCCATTCCTCTTTATCAAATTTATCAAAGCTCCTCCAGATTGTATGGCCTTCTGGCATGTTTTTCAGTTCACCCCACCAATTTTCTATGGGATTCAAGCCAGGGCTTTGTGCAGGCCAGTCAGTAACATTCACTAACAGTCTTCTGTAGGTAGTTCTTCACCAGGAGTGATGTATGTTTTGGGTCGTTGTCATGTTGGAAGAGAAAGTGATGACCCAGACCAAGTTTTGCTGCTGACTTCTTAATGTTTTCTTTCAATATCTTCACACATCCTTCTTTCTTCATGATTCCTTCCACCTTGTTGAGATTCTCAGGTCCAGATGCACTGAACATAACACAACATAATACTTCCTCCACCATGTTTCACTGTGGGGATGGTGTTCTTTGTGTTCTAGCCTCTCCCTTTTCCTCCAAACATAAACAATGTTTCTATGGCCAAACAGCTCTAGTTTTGACTCATCTGACCAAAGGACCTGCTTCCAGTAATCATATTCTTTCTCCAGGTTGTCCTTAGCAAACTACAGTCTGGCTTGAAGGTCTTTTCTGCAGAAGTGGAGCTTATCTTGATGTGTAATCTCATGATTTATTCCTGTGCAGGGCTCTAGCGACTGTCTCTTTTAAGACAATAATTCCTTACATGGCTAAGTCATTCACTAATGTCTTGGCAGCTGTTCTGGGGTCTTTACACACATCTCTCACTGGTTTTCTTTCCAGGGTTTTTAAAATCTTGTGCTTCCTTCCTTTGCCAGGTTTGTTCTGTATTGTTTAGCTCTCTTTGAATGTCCTGGTAATACTTCTCTCTAAAGTTCTTGACACTTGGAAATGCTGAGATACTTTGTATATCCTTCTCCTGCTTTGTAATCATCAATGATTATTTTTCTCAAGTTCTTTTGTTTTTGGCATGATGCTTTCTCAAGTGACAGCTCAAATGCTTACTGAAGCTTTTATACTGGGTGTAAATTGGGAGATAACCCTCAGCTGTGACTTGTTATAACAAGCTTTCATCATTACAAAGTTAAAGCACATCATTGCACAGCAGTTTTTTGTGCTTTGGCTCAATAAAAAAGTCTGTTCTTATGGGGGGCAAATAATAATGAACTAGGTGTTATAGTATGCAAATAAAAATAATTTATGTTTGAAGAAAACTAGTATGTTTAGAAATGCTATGTTGAAAAATCCTTGCTCTGTTATAAATGGGAAATTTTGAAAAAACTTAAAATTTCATATGGAGGCTAATAATTTTGACCTTAACTGTATATACCCAAATCACTTCTCTAAAAGCATCAGCAAAACGTTTTTCAAACCCCTCCAATCACATCCAGATATTAAAGAAAGTTTCACAGACTACTGGATGTGGTTTAGTACACAGTATTACTTATTACCTCACAACTATAGGCAGACACATCAGATGGCAGCAGCAGTGGATTGATCTGGGATCATATTCCTTCATATTTATGATGGTCATCATCACTAAAACTGATTCTAGATCAGCACTTCCTGCTGTCATGATCAGTTGTCTAAGATCGTGGATTGGACTATGCTCTGCCAAACTGTAAATACATATATATAAATATACCTTGCAGTTTTTGCCATCCAAAGTAGTCTCATCAAACTCCTCGCCCAGTTTGATGGAGATTTCAGAACTCTTGATGCTGGTCTTCAATTTAAGCATCACAGTGTCCCCATCTTTGGTAATGGTAAGCACTGGTTTAACAACATTCAAAGTATCTCTTAGTTCTTCTTCAAAACCTGTAAAACAAAACAACAAATGAACGTAACTGTATGCTGAACAATATGGCCACTCATTGATGAAGTGAATAATGTTGTTATCACAGCACATGTGAAGGTCTTAGAAATACTACAGTTGGTTCAGACCTGAAGACCTGAGCAACCTTAACAAGGTTCAAACTCTTATTGTCAGATGACTGGATCTGAACATCTTTGGAACATCAAGGCTCATGTGGAGCTACTGGTCAACAGTGCTCCATACCTACCAACAGTGACATCCAAATTCCCCAGATCTCCATCTGAGCATCTCTGGGATGTGCTGGAACCACAAGCCCAAGATGGCTTTACCTCACAATGTACAGGACTCAACTTCTTGGTGTCCAGTACAACAGAGTCATCAGTGTATAAAGTCATAAAGAGTGATCACCACAGCAAAGGATAGACAATCTTACCAACTTCTTCCAAGAATTCAGTATAGTTCTTGCTGCTGATCCGCTTCCAACTGCCACAGAATGCATCCATTTTAAGAATTTCTGCCTTTTATGGCCCAAAAATGTGCACCTACTTTTGTAAGATGAGGTTACCTCTACAGTCATTCGAGATTATTTATACACCCGTTTTGGGGGTTGAAACTGTGTGAGGCAGTTCTAAAATCTGATTGGTTTAGAATGTTGGGTTAAAGTGAAATTTAATCAAATGGGGTGCATGTCCGTGCTGCTGAATTGTCTAAATTTACATTTCCATAATTTCCATGGAAAATCAATCCTTTAGTGAACAGACTCGGTATATGAGTTTATATAATATCAAGCAGTTTAAGGTGAACTTGGAAATCAAACTTTGTTTTTATTTTCACTGTTTTATTTTTTTTTATTTTTATACTACTTAGTCAAATATTTAACTTTATTTATTTATTTTTTCTATATTCTTCATAAATATGACCTTAAACCTCATAAAGTTCTAAAAGTAGATAAAAAGAACCAAATTAAACAATTGATACAAATATTATGCTTGATAATTAGTTTACTAAATTAGGTAAAGATTTGTAGTTAAGAGAGTACAAAGGTTGTCGCTGGGGCTCTATCTTATTGAGATACAATAGAGCAGCGATTCTCAACTGGTGGGTCGTGACCCAAAAGGGGGCACACGTTCTGGGGGGGTCATGGGCAGTTTGTAAAAAAAATTATAAAACAATTAAAATGTGAAATAATTCAAGATTATCTGATTTTGTTCTCATCGTTTATCTTGAAAAGAGACAGAGAGGCATGTGTCAGACTCGCGCAGCATACTCGTTGCCATGGTAACCACCATTCGTTTACCCTTCTCTTTAAATTTGTTATGTTTGGAGGCAAAACGCAAATGTGACCCCGCCAGGGAAAACCAGGCCAAAGTCACTGGGCAACTTATTGAGATATCGTGTCAATATTATAGCCACTTACTGTAAATGAAAGATAACAGTCTCAGATATCTATCGGAGTACATATTTTGATCAAAAACAAAACTTAAATTCACAAAAAAGTTGTTTTGAAAAAAACTAATTTTGAAAAAAAATAATGACTTTGACCTGGTTTTCCCTGGCGGGGTCACAAATATAACCCGGAGTATTTGAAAAGTGGATTTTTGTTCATTGAGGACAACCACGGACAGAAACCTCAGTGTGTTATTTGTAATGAAGTGCTGGGCATGAAAACATCCAAAGTTATGCGACGAACGAAACATGTATGTAAAGTCAAGCCGGTAGAGCTTTTTAAAAGAGGACATCATGAGCTGAAGGCACGAACGTAATTTGGGTGTGTGTGTGTGTGTAGGGGGGGGGGTGCAGGGAAAACATGTCGCTTGCGCTTTTTCAAAAGGCAGTTTTGGTCCACTGAAGTTTTTTACCTTCCAATAACAATGTAAAGGAGACGAGTCGAGCATTAGTTGTTGTTAAGGTGTTGCTAGGCATTTGCTAAGGTTTTGTGATGGTATAGGCTATTGGTTGCTAAGCAGTTACTATGGCAGTTACTATTGTAATGTTAAACATGAGAGATGAAAATTGTTTGAGTGTTTTAAGTGTAATGTTAAAAATGCTAAAAAGATTTTAAAAATTGTAAAGGCTGTTAAAAGCTGTTTTAATTGTTTGAATACTAAAACTGCTCAATGTTAAACCCAAGAATGCTGAATGTTCTTTGAATGTTTTATCTGTAATGTAAAATGCTGTTAAGTTTGAAGAGCTAAAGATCATTTGCATATAAGTTGGCCACCCCAGTCCTGGATCCGCCCCTGCTGTTAATCAATAGGGAAGTGCTGCTTGAGTTGAAGCTACAGTCTTTAAGAAAGTACATCTCCAGTAGCAGGGTGGGTGACTACTTTGCCAAACATTTGAATATCATGGAAAAGCTGACTGCTTCTATGCCATACTGCGCTGATGCAGTAATTCATGATAACACAACCCCAACCAATCGAATGAACTTTTTCATCATAATGTAATTTTTGATGTCATTGTCCAGTTCTATCTCCAATAGTCCCACTAATTAAATCCAGGAAAGTCTAGTCTATGACAAGATCTGGTCTTAAGCAGAGGGAAATTTAAACCACTGGTGTGGATAATTTTGAATTGTAGTGCATTTAAAGACACATGCCCTTTTTGCTCATTTCTTTATTGAGTCTGTGACAGGTGATGGCAGGTAGATATATCAATATAATATGACTGCTGACTACTTCATATCTCAGAAATTTTGAACAATGGGTGGTAAAATCCCCCATCCATCTTCTTCAGCTCTTTCGTAGTCAGCAGATGGGGAGCTGTCCAGAATTCACAGCTTCTCGTAGATGCACACCGCTACAACCTCATTGCATGTAAGTGTCTGCCAAAAAGCAATAAAATTGTGTTATGTTCTTTTCAACAGAGCAGCTACATTCACAAGCCACTTCACAAGTATTCTCACCACGTTCATCTGACTGTCCTTGACCTCACGAATTATCTTGCAGTCATTATTGTCCCATTTCCTCACATGTACAAGTTTTTCACCCTCCAGGTTTACAACAGACTGAAAAACACAAAAATGTTTGGAATCCTTTGGAGCCGTGAGGCTAACATTACTGAACTCAGTAGTCACCAACATACTTAACTTGTGTCTGTGGTAACATAATCAAAACTTTGCTCAGCTCCCTCCAACTTCACCCAGCAGGGCTGGTAGAAGACTGATCTTGGCTCACATACAGTCATGGCCAAAAGTGTTGGCACACCTGAATTTTTTTCAAAAGTATTTCTCACAGAAAAGTATTACAATTACACGTTTTGTTATACACATGTTTTGTTATACACATGTTTATTTCCTTTGTGTGTATTGGAACAACACAAAAACAGAGGAAAAAAGGCAAATTTGACATAATCTCACACAAAACTCCAAAAATGGGCCGGACAAAATTATTGGCACCCTCAACTTAATATTTGGTTGCACACCCTTTGGAAAAAATAACTGAAATCAATCGCTTCCTATAACCATCAACAAGCTTCTTACACCTCTCAACTGGAATTTTGGACCACTCTTCTTTTGCAAACTGCTCCAAGTCTCTCATATTTTAAGGGTGCCTTCTCCCAACAGCAATTTTAAGAACTCTCCACAGGTGTTCAATGGGATTTAGATCTGGACTCATTGCTGGCCACTTTAGAACTCTCCAGCGCTTTGTTTCCATCCATTTCTGGGTGCTTTTTTAAGTATGTTTGGGGTCATTGTCCTGCTGGAAGACCCATGACCTAGGACGCAAACCCAGCTTTCTGACACTGGGCCTTACATTGCGACCCAAAATCCTTTGGTAATCTTCAGATTTCATGATGCCTTGCACACAGTCAAAGCACCCAGTTCCAGAGGCAGCAAAGCAACCCCAAAACATCTTTTAACCTCCACCATATTTGACTGTAGGTACTGTGTTCTTTTCTTTGTAGGCCACATTCCGTTTTTGGTGAACAGTAGAATGATGTGCTTTACTGAAAAGCTGTATCTTGGTCTCATCTGTCCACAAGATGTTTTCCCAGAAGGATTTTGGCTTACTTACATACATTTTAGCAAACTGCAGTCTAGCTTTTTTATGTCTCTGTGTCAGCAGTGGGGTCCTCCTGGGTCTCCTGCCTTAGCATTTCATTTTATTCAAATGTCAACGGATAGTTTGAGCTGACACTGATGCACCCTGCACCTGCAGGACAGCTTTAATTTCTTTGGAACTTGATTGGGGCTGCTTATCCATCATCCAGACTATTCTGTGTTGCAACCTTTTATCAATTTTTCTCCTCCGTCCACATCCAGGGCGATTAGCTACAGTGCCATGGGTTGTAAACTTCTTGATTATGTTGAGCACCGTGGACAAAGGAACATCAAGATCTCTGGAGATGGACTTGTAACCTTGAGATTGTTGATATTTTTCCACAATTTTGGTTCTCAAGTCCTCAGACAGTTCTCTTCTCCTCTTTCTGTTCCCCATGCTTAGTGTGGCACACACAGACACACAATGCAAAGACTGAGTCAACTTCTCTCCTTTTTATCTGGTTTCCGGTGTGATTTTTAAATTGCCCACACCTGTTACTTATCACAGGTGAGTTTGAATGAGCATCACATACTTGAAACAAAGTTATTTACCCTCAATTTTGAAAAGGTGCCAATAATTTTGTCTGGCCCATTTTTGGAGTTTTGTGTGAAATTATGTCAAATTTGCCTTTTTTCTTCTGTTTTTTGTGTTGTTCCAATACACACAAAGGAAATAAACATGTGTATAACAAAACATGTGTAATTGCAATCATTTTCTGGGAGAAATACTTCATTTTCTGGAAAAAATTCAGGGGTGCCAACACTTTCGGCCATCACCAAAACTGACTCTAGACCAACATTTCCTGCTCTCATTATACAACATCAGTTGTCTAAGATGGTGGATACAGCATTCAGCTACACAAGTTTTTGTTTTATTTTACAGTTTTTCTAAATTCCACCAACAATGAACTTTTTTAGATTTTAAATTTGACCTCCACATATAACCCATCCATGCAGTGAAAGACACACTAATGAACACACCTGGTTGTGAGAACATGTGCCCAAAGTGGTTTTGAGCATCTGGGAGTTAGGTGCCTTGCTCAAGGGCACTTCATTCATAACCTGCCCAGGGATCAAACCTTCTGGTCAGAGATCCCTAACCACCAGGCCACTGAATGATCACTGCCAGCAGAGTGCTGGACATGTTCAAGATATCACACACTATACTATTTATTGAATTTTTAAATAAAAAACTATACAGTCTTTAATATAACTTCACAGATCTCCAAGGGCATCCTCACATTAGAAGATCCATTATAATAAGCATGTTTGAAACCCAAAGTCTAGTGTGATCACTTCAAAGAGGTGGGCTTGAGGTATCACAACAGAACTTGAATGCAGCATCATTGATGCCATCTTCTTCTATTTAGATTAATGTTATAATTAATTTGAGAATATTTAGGTTAATAACGGCTCTAAGTGATGAACATGAAATGCAGTTGCCTAAAGCTGCCATTTCCTCCTCCAAGTTTTGGCAAGAAGTAATATCAAGAATATTGTGTAGTTCATCAATCTGTGTTGGAAAAGGAATTCCTTCAGACCGATTGTTCTGTCTGGATTTATTTTCCCACACTGGCACTATACATCGTCCCTTTCATATGTTACCTGTTGTTGTTTTGATCCCCATGTCTTGGGGGGTTAATATCTTTAAAAGGGAGTGGGGAACTGAAGATGAATTGCAAACATGTATACCTTGCAGATTCTGCCATCCATTGTAGTCTCATCAAACTCCTCGCCCAGTTTGAAGGAGACTTCAGAACTCCTGATGCTGGTCTTCATTGAAAGCGTCACAGTGTCCCCGTCTTGAGAATAGGTAAGGACTGGTTTAACAACATTTGAAACATCTATATGTTCTTCTTCAAGACCTGCAAAACAAAACAACAAATACTCAGTAAATGAATGCTGATGAGCTAGAACATTATGTCCACCCATTGATGAAGTGAATAATGTTGATTATCACAGCACATGTGAAGTTGGTTCTCACAGACAACATATTGGATGTGGGAGAAATGGACAGACTTGAAGACATGAGCAACTTTGACAAGGTTCAGATAATTATCATCAAATGACTTGATCTGAACATCTTTGAAACGTTGAGGCTTACATGGAGCTACTGGTCAGCAGTGGTCCGTACCTACAAACAGTTACCTTCAAACCCCAAATCTTCATTTGAGCATCTATGAGGAACCACAAGCCCAACTAATAACTTTACCTCACAGTTTACAGGACTCAACATCTTGCAGATTCCTTGTTTAAATGGATCAGAAGTGTTTGGTGGCATGGGGACAACCACCAACAACTTAAAACATATCGTCATACTGATCATATTGTTTTGACTCATCAGTGTATAAAGTCATTGAGTGCCCACCACAGCAAAATATAAAATATCTTACCAGCTTGTTCCAGGTATTCACGTAAGTTCTCCCTTGTCGCCAGTTTCCAAGTGCCACAGAAGGCATCCATTTTTAAGAATTTCTGACTTCTTCAGCCCAAAAATGTACACCCGCCTTTCTAAGCTGAGCTTCCCTCTACAGTGATTCTTGATCATTTATACAGGTTTTGGGGGAGGACACTGTGTCTTTACTGTTACATGGTTCTCCAATCATGGTTCTCTTACATTTCCATTTCAATCATTTCCATAGAAAATTATCCCTTTACCAGTGAAATGCCTCAGGACATAAAACATCTCTATAAGAAATTATGTTCTTTAATAGAAGGGTATATTATCACCCAAAATAATATACATACTGTGCTTACTAGAGCAGAATAAAAGCCAAATTTGGAAATCAGTTTTTCTTCTAACATTGTTTTTTCCCGCTGTTTTATTACTGATTCTTATATTATTTAGTCAAACACCTTACTGTGACACTTGCAGGTTTGCAAACCCTTTAGAATTTGTGCACATTTCTGCACAAATATGACCTTAAACCTACATTATTACATCATTGTTAAAATTGTAAAAGTACATAAAGAGAACCAAATTAAATGATTTGACAAAACATTATGAACAAAAAAACACAAAATATTACACTTGATTGTGAAGATGATTGCTATTTACTAAAGATCAGTTAGTAAACCAGTGTTTTGCGATTTGGCCTGTAGTCCGTGTTCACCTGACACTAAGTTGTTTACATGTTGAGTGTTTGTTCTGCCTGTTTCACATCAGATACATATTTTAATATTGGAGGTTTCATATTAAAATCCATTAACATGAGAGTCTGTGTCTGTGTGCGTGCATCTACCAGTCTGTGATAAGCCATCCATTTACATGTCTGTAAGTTTAATTATTGTCAAAATAATTCAGAATTTCTGCTTATTTTTACTCAAAAATTGTTTAATTTTATGTAAATGAGGTCTATTGACTATACAGTCCAAACATAAGTGTAAAATTGGTGCTAATGAATTGGAGTGATGATTATCAAGGTTTAACAAAAAAAAAAAAACTGGGTGATACTTTTATATTACATAATTTTAAAATTATTAATATTTAATATTTTATTAATGATTAATATTGTATTATTATTATTATTATAGTTATTAATAATACATGTATATTATTAATAGTAACTAGTAATTCCTAATATTAATAATAATGTTTAAGTAATGTTTAAAATGTATGTATAATTAATATTTAATAATAATTAATAATAATTTAATTTATGTTTAAGCCTGTACCACACCATAATTAAAGAATACGTTTGATCAGGGCCCCCAGACATGACATTGCTTGGGGCCCCAGAACTTCCAAATCCGCCCAAGTAACAGGGCACATTTCAAGACATTTTAATGTTCATCAGTATTTCTTATTGCCCATGAAAATCCAGAAACTGCTATTATTAGAATATTTCAAGAAGAGTTCAAACAGTATGAACATTAAAATATAAAAATGCTTAGTGTCCATTTTCAACTAATCAATATAAAATATATGACAGTTTACATTTTCTAATTAAGTTCTGAGCCAAAAAACATTTTCACAAAATTCTCATGTTTGAAGATGCAAAACCATATCTCATCTGTGAAACATGATGGAGGTGGTATTAGGATTTGGGCAGAATCTGGCCCAGAATACCTGCCATAATTGGTAGATCTGTTAAGCTAACAAAACTTAAAGGAAAATGTCAGAGTATCTGTTCGTTAACTGAATCTAAATGTGGGTTATGCGAGGCAACAACACCAAGTGCATTCATTGTTTGATCAAACAATAATTAAAGAATAACTTGGAAAAGTCAAAAACAATCAAAACGTGATGGAAGGACACGAATCGAGCAGCACATGGTAGGAAACCCAACATCTCAGAGTTAAAGATGTGCATGGTGAAATAGACTAAAAATTCCTTCAAGCTCATGTGCAGGACCAATCAACAGTTACCAGATACCTTCAGTTGCTGTGATTGCTCCACATTACGGTCAAACCTGATAGTAAAAGCAAAGGTTCACATTCTTTTTCCACTCACAGATGTGTCATATTTTATGATATTCATCAATAAATACATGAACATGGATGATGTTGAAGGTCATATTTATGTAGAAATATAGAAACCTAGACTTTTAAGCACCACTGTATGTCCAAAATGATAAATATATAAAGGCGTTACAGCACGTGTGTCATGTTAAGGTTCCCATATCCTGGAAAACTTGAAATAAAGATAAAGGTAAAGTTAACATTTCTGAAAGGTTCAAAACTACCCTAATATGTAAAATAGACTGTTTTAATCCAAACAGGTTTTTTTTGTCTTTAATCAAGGTGCAGTACTGTGCAGCCAATTGGAACAGAGGTCATTTGCATATAATTTGCATGTCTTCTAGGAACAACAGGCTGATCAATTCAAAGAAATAAAAGGACATTTTGGTAATAAAACCGTACAAATGTTACAAGTAGACCTTAGGGTGGAATTTAATACAAAATCTAAGAAAAAGGACCATTAAATAACACAGACTGGTTCAAATGAATGTGTTTAAGTTGAATTGGTGAAGATTATGGTAGAATTAGCGCCCTCTACAGGCACCATGGATCATCAAAATTACAGATCCACAATTACAGAAACTTAAAAACAAGTGAAAACTAAGTACAGGTTTATTTTACAGCATGATGGCATTTTGTACATAGCTTACAGGGGACAAAGTGGATTCAGAGTGAGGTTACCAATGAAACGACACAATTCACACAGCATTTTGTTGAAGTGTACAGAGCTATGTTAACACAGTGAAAAATAAAAGATCAATTTCTATGCCATCCCAAAGTGTTTTCTTTTGCCTTACTATTGACAGCACTCAGGAGTGTTTGTCTTGATCAAAGGTCATTACAGGGACAAAACAACCTAAACAGATGTTCAGTCTCAGACACGATGCAAAACCACCGACAGCAGCAGACAATGAAAAGGTCAGCAGACGCAATGTACAATTCCATATTTACATGCCATAAAATGTCATTTTCTCACAAAAAAACCTCACAAAAATGTTAATGCATATTTTTTTTACAGTAAAAAACCCACAAAGTAGATGTTGTGGAGTGGACCACAAATGACCAACCACAAACTGAAGGTAAAAATTGTACCTACATCACCAAATGGAATGTTTTACTCCGGTTGTGCAAAAAAAACTGGACATTCTTACAACTACATATCAACATTCAGAGATGATTCCTGGAAATAAATCACAAGGTCCCTTTTTCAACCAGGACAAATCAATGTTCCATAAGACCATCCGTCCACCATTAAGAACTTCATAAGGTTGTGAGCACATATCTCTTTTTGGAACATGATGGACAATTCAACATCAAAGGGATTTTAGAGGGAGTCTTTTGGATGTTCTCCTCCATAGGCCTGCACTTGATGGTCCGCGACAGGTGGTGCTGGCCTTGCATAGCTCAGAACGTGGCCATAACAGTAGAATGGTCAGAGGAGAGGTAGGCCACAGGTGTACTCTCTGATGCCTCGGTTCCTCTCGTGAGTTCAGTTCAGGGCTCAAGTTATGTACCTTCCGCTTTGTCCTCACCCTGGTCCTTTGCTGCGTCACTTGAAGATGATCCCTCTCCTTCCTGCTCAGCATCTTCTGTGTTAAAAAGTACATGAAAATAGTCAAGAAGTGTCACATAAAATGTGCAAAATAGCTACTGTGTCCACATGTTTTCTGTTCTTGTGAAGACAGAACTGTTCTTGCAAATCCCTCAAAACCAAAACAGACCACAAAAATGAACCAATTCCAAAATTCATAATAGTCTTGACTCCACCCCCAACCTTTACATACACCAGCTGAACGTCTACCATTAGTTTAAATTGCTCTCAACACCATTAATTCAATTCATAACAGCTTTCTTTTTTACTCACATTCTCTCTCAGACACTTCTCTTCCGTACTGTGCACCTCTTTGCTTCCCTCTCTCTGTTTTTCCCTCAACTCTTGTCTTTACGAAAAAGCCGTTTTATTTCTCACCCATTTTCTGCACCCATGTATCATCAGGATACAGAAAAATAATGACTATGTTACTGTCAGGAGTGTGTGACAAGGACCCAGACACATGCAGATTAAAATCAGCAAATGTGTACTGAAGCCAAATGTAATGTTACCATAAACCTAAACAGACTGAAATAAAAGAGGGCAAACTGGAGTCGTAGAGGCAAGACAAAATAGTTAAAAAAAAACAAAAAAAAACAAGGTTTTTGTAGGTGTAGGTCAAAAGGAAGAATTAAAGGATAAACTTTAACAAAAGAGGCAAGCTAAAGGCACAAGTGAGGTACAAAAGAGGGTCAAAGCCAGGGACAAACAATCATAAAGAGAACACTTGGTATGCTGCTAAGAACAGAGGCAATACTTCGCAGTGAACGTTAAAGTCCAGAGAACTTATATAAAAGAGTCCTGAATTACAAACAGGTGATTCTCCTGAAAACTCTGGAGAGGCCGACCACAGAGTCAGTCACCTGATTTCCAGAAGTATTCTGGGAGTTGGAGTTCATCAGAGAAGTAGCACTGGCATGACGGTTGCACGTGGGCAGCCAATCAGATTAGAGCAACCACCATTACAGGTATTTGCTAAGTGAGGTCAGGCAAATGGATTCTCCATACGAACAATTCAGTTCATAACAATGTTTCTTTTAACTAACCTCCTCTCTCACACACTTCTCTTGTGTATCATGCAACCCAACAAATTCGATTTCTCTCCTCTCCACTTTTTCCTCAACTGCCCTTTTTGCTAGTTTGATTTCCACCTGTTTTCTTGCACCCAGGCTCAAAGTGAATGCAGCCCAGCTGATTAATGAATAATGAGCTCACCTTTGTTTTAGGCAGAGGCCAAATGATAGTGTTGTAAATGGCCATGAAAAACCATATGTGGGTATTTTTCTTGCTCACAAAGTCACAAAGCTTCTAGACTTCAGAGAAGAGATTAAACTGAATAGAACAGTTTTGAAGAAAGACTACTCTTGGCTTTCTTTTAACGTAATGCAATGAGCACCTGGGAAAAGAGAGAAGTAGGAATCTAGAAAAGTAAAGGATTTCAATATAACACATGTTTGATTGAAACCTCTTGACAGCAATGCTTTTGTCCATCCAATATGTGAAGTAAGGTTTCCTCTGATATGCAAAACAAGGTGTAAATACATCACTCTTTGCAGCGCTTGATATTTTGTTTTTGATGGAAATCTTTAGGGAGGACAGGGCTGGCAGCACAAATCACTAATGGAACATCACTTATAGTGATCAAACATCCACCTGCTTTGATGCTGATGACTAGAGCACTGCAGACTGCCACATGCAGAACAAAATTCACTCATTATCAGACAGTCTGCTGTTATCTTCATCATTCTGTTTCTGCTTGGTGGGGTGCAAGTACGTAACAGAGCATAACGGTATGAAAGGAAAGCATTTCTATTCATCTGAGAGGAGCTTAGCAACAAGACCTAAAAAGAGTGGTTAGGGGATAATACCTAACTCTACTAGATCAGTATTTCTCTCATCTATTACAGATTCAAAAATATCGCCCGATACTGAGTTTCAACTTACTTAGTTTCCTATATACAGCTCTTTTCTAGACAAATGCTTTGACTTTAGTGAGTCAGCATCCACCTGGATGATGCAATGGCAGACAGTAGTGCTGGGTGATAAAACGATAACGATATGTATCGCAATAGACACGTAATCAATATCAATAGAAAATGCGCTCGATAGAACATTCGATATATATATTTTTCATTG
>BRDA01014504.1:12722-23308 GCA_036984385.1 Crenuchus spilurus | reverse complement strand
ACTACTACTAATAATAATAATGCTGATTATCATTGTAATAATAATAATGCTGATCATTGTAATAATAATAATAATAATAATAATAATTTTTATTAGTAGGCGATTAACTTCCTTGTAAACTTCCTAGCACTAATCTATATATAAGAGCAAGGATATTTTTTTATTTGAGTGTTTTTCATGGTTGTGTTGCCATTTCTGAGTAAGGTTAAATTTTAAATGAAATGTTTAAATGTAGCATATTTTCTCATAGTCCTTATTTTAAATAGGTAAAAAAAAAATCAATAATTATCGATATCGACCGATATGAAGTGCTTATATCATGATACAGTTTTTAGCCATATCGCCCAGCCCTAGCAGACAGTCCATAAAACCTCTGCTCTTTTAGAGGAAATGACCAGGAATCTTTTTCTGACCCCTGGATCTTTTGGTGTCATCAGAGACAGGGCCATTTATGCAGTAGTGTCCTCGTCATTATCATCCTACATGGAAGATTTTACTGCTCCATGCCGATGCAGCCCCAGGCATTATGGTTTGAGGGCAGAGTGGTTGGTGTTCATGCCTCATGTCTTTATGCTTGTTGTAACAAATAATAATACAATAACAGTATGTATTTAACAGATAACCATCAAAACACGACAACACAGTGGTCACCTCTTGTTCGTGTTGTCATTCTGAATAGTAAACAGGAACAGTTGTGGATAACACCCACTTAAGCACTGAACACAGAGCACTTTATCTGTTCATAGCATTAGTGCTCAGCAGGAACAATCCTGCTCTGTCACACTAAAACATTACTATAGTGAAGCACTATAACGGTTCTGTGGGAAGGACAAATGTAATGCATTATTTACTAAATTTATATAATTATTTTCGATTCAATGTTTGGAGCAACAGCTTTCACTAGCAGTTCAAAGTACAAAGTAGGTAGAAAGAAGAGAGTTTCAGAAAATAAATGAACGTCTGAACGTACAAAATAGGAACCAGTGCCATGTGTGGCTCCATGGAGTTTAAAAAGTTAAAAGGTATGCAATATTTTAAATCATTATTCATTCTAAGGCAATGATGCTCAATCCTGCATCCTGGAGAATCAGCTCCCACACACCTGGTTTTAAAATCCAGACATTCCTGAAAGATCTCCAGGACAGAGCAGGATTGGACAGCCCTACCTGTTCTCACACATACAGTACCTCCAACAGTCAGCTCAGCCAGTTTGTTTGGCAGGTCTGCTGCTCCGGGACCAGCGGTGGATCCTAAGATATCCGGCATGGCATTCCGCCGGCCAGTCCGACCTGTGGCGGCGAAGTCGGTGACAACAGGCTCCACCTCAGTCATCTCTGGACCTTCTCCTCATAGCATCATCTGCAAGACAATAGATTAAATCATTCATTTATTTATTTATTCACACAGCCAACATTGCTTAGGGCTCTGTGGAAGCATATTTATGGAAGAATTAATTAAACAGTACAACAGAAAGACATCAGGCTTTTCCATTCATAATCAGAGTCTGTCAGCATCTTCATCTCAATCCTCCTTTGAAGCCTTTGTCTGAGACTTGGGATGCCATGGCAACACTATAAATAGCTAAACAATCTGGGTCTTATTGTAAATATTTCATGTAAATGATTCATTCCAGTCACTCAGACTGCACCAAATATATAAACAACACAGTGTTCACAAACTCAATAGAAATGTGTTAATTCATTACTTTAAAGAAAGAGATCTCATCACACCTTAATACTAATGGACCCTATAGTACAGTTACTATATAAAATATGTCATCAAACTCGATAATCATATGAGAGTGACTGGATTTCACCAGCCAAAGAACCATTTAACAGCTGTTCTACACTCACTGGCAACTTCATTAGGGTCATTAATAAGGTCCCATTCACTCAGTATTTAAAATTGCCCTCAATAAATGCAATACATCATTTTAACTCGTGACCAGATATGTTTGCTTTCAAGTGTCATGTTTACTGAACATCCTAAGACTAACTTAACTGATAACACATCATTATAATTGTAAACTACAAACTCATTCCTTAACGAAGATAGCTTCAAGTCATTTCTGGACTGAAATTAAACTAAAAGTAAGATATGTCTACATGTTTTATGTTTACTTCTGCTAGCAGCCTGACTGCTAGCCTACAGATGACCAAAGCCAGGGTTAGCTTGTTAATGCTAGCTAATATGGTTAACTAGGATCAGTTGAGGTGTTTTTTGACAGTGGACAGGCTGGTGACGGTACGTAGAAAGTTTTCATTTTCAATCAACGTCGCTACTGGCAAGTTAGTATACTATGACTCTTCACAGAGGAAAGGCTGGTGATGTTAGCTAGCAGGTTTTCATTTTCAGTCAGTCTGGCTACTGGCTAGTTCCTTTTCTTTTTTTTGGCACCATATCTACAAAAGTATAAAACATGTTGGCATGACATGGAAAGCGAGCAGCTCATCTGAAGGACTAAATATTGGCCAGTGCTTGAGGAATGTGGACTGACCATAGCCGATACCTGACCATTAGAACACTGATCAACTCAGCCTCATCAATGGCTGAGAGCAAGTAATGGTTGCACATTGTGAAGTGACCCTTAGATAACCCCTCCCTTTCAGTCAATCAGATGCTAGCATGCCTAAACATCTTAGAGAAATTTTTTCCCCCACCCAAAATATTGGGAGGGACCTACTGTCCTTTACTAATGTCTGTATGCAAACCTACATCCATGAGGTACACATACCTTGTATCTACACTCTGTCCATGTTATCAGCTCCACTGACCATTAAGGTATGTTAGCTCACTGGTCACTCTATTTGCCACATCAACCTTGTTGGTCCACCTTGTAGATGTAAAAAGTCAGACACCGTATCACTTTAGCACTTTGAGATTTCCTTGAAATGTAAAGTGCATTACAAATAAAATGTATTATTATTATTAGTAGTAGTAACTCATCTGTTGCTTTAGTTTCTGTTGGTCATCCTCTAGTCCTACATTATTGGTCACCGAACACTTTTGTCTTTGGTTGGTGCACTATTTTCAATCCAACAGTTAAACTGAAGTGTTTAAAAACATCAGCAGCTCCATTGTGTCTGATACACTCAATAGCACACTAACACACCAATACCACATCAGTGTCACTGCAGAGTATACAGAGAAACAGATGAACTACAGTCTACAGTACATCTATATGCTCAGTGGAGCTGATAAAGTGGACTTTGAGTGTAGATATAAGGTATGTGTACCTAATGAAGCGGGCAGTGAGTGTATACAGAGCCATTTCCTTTGTCACCAGTTGTAGACTAAAGTCTGGTCACTGACTAATCATTCTTAGACTAAGCTGGACTTAGGTCCACCATCAGCAATGGTGACTGACTACACTTGAAAAATGAAGGCTTTACAAGAAACCTTTGGTGGTTCTTCAGTGAAAAAGTAAATGGAAGATCGTTTAGGGGTTCTTTGGTGTGTCACACTGGGTAGCATTGTTAGAAGTATGTCCAAGGCAGCTTTTTGTCTTTGTTTTATGAAGAAGCATTTTGCAAAGGTTTTAAGAGGCTCTGAGGGACATTTTCCTTGCTACCATTGCAATAGGCTTGCTCACCTGGGATTTTGTGTTTTTAATGTTACTACTAGAACTCTAAAGCTGCTTTGTTGTAAAAAGTGCCATATAAATAATTTTGACTTGACTCCAGGAACCATAAAAGTTGGTATTTTTTGTTGTTAAAAATAGCTCTTATTAACTAAAGAAAAAAAAAGACACCAAATTGCAGTGAAGAGCTTTCTAGACTCTGCAGAAATGTGTTTTGATCACTGATATGGATGCAAATTAAATAGTCGAGTTCCCACATCATCTACATCATGTCAAACACCATGTGTGAACAGGGACAGAAGACTGAGGTAAATGCAAATTTCTAATGAATGCAAATGAGACATCACTGCAAGCTGCAGAAAGATGCAAATGTAGATAATATATCATCCCTCTAAGAAAATTCATGACAAATCATGACTTCTGGAGATATTACATCTAATTCAAATATACATGGTGTGCTTTTCCTAGAACACACTTTTTTTCATAAATGATACATTACAATGTATTATGTCAATGCCTCAATCAATATCTGATCAGTTGTGGTCCTGTTGTGGCCTCATTCCAGTGGAGGTGGATGCCACAGATGACCAGACTGAGATCTGGGGAATTTGGAGGTCAGGAGTTACTGGCCACTGCTGACTAGGATCACACTACAGGCCTTGCTGTTTGATATGCGCTGATTCAGTCATCTGACCATAATGATTTTGTCTTTGTCAAAATGGCTAGTTTCTGAGGGGTCTATGTTCCAAGAGTCCTCTTTTTCAGAGGGACAATGTTCAAAAGTTATTTTGTGTTCCAATGGGCCTACGTTCCAAGGTGCCCAACTTCTAAACCCTCTGTATTCCAAGGGGCCTACGTTCCAAGGTGCCCAGGGTTTGCCTGATATCAGTGTACTTACTGTATAATTAAGTTTGGCAAAGTAACAAAACAACAAACTTGTATCTCCAGTTACTTTCAGCTGACATACTGTATTTCTTAAATAACTGGGAAGACAAAAATCATGTTTAATCTTTAATCCATTGTGCAATATTTTCTCCTGTAATAAAAAAATCAATGGGATTTTAGTGGAGCTATGAGGAAAGCGGCAACAATAAAATTCTCAAATCAATAGTACTGTGGTTACAGATATCCAGCCAGAGGATTATTCATCCTCTGCCCCTCAGTTACAGAAATGTCTACTCAAATGTACCATCTCTGCCAGCAGTATTACCATTATTAATGGATCCTCTTCAGATTAGCACTGAATAGTTTAAATGGTGGCCAGCAGAGGGCAGACACTACCTCAATGCACACATCAGAGTCTAAAAGTGTTTCCACCATCAATGTCTGCAGAAAAGACAATAATCATTAAAATGTGATTCTTTTTTCAGTATTCCTTAAAGATGCCTGTTTGTCTGCTGTTTAAATCACACATGGTTCTTAGATACAGACTCAGGCTTTGAAGCAATAATATGAAGAAATATTGAGCGTATCCTTCAGTCATGAGAGTCATCATTCTGTCTTTTCACACTGCACAGCTTTGGGGTAAATGGGATATTGCAGCATAATCAATACAAATACAAGCTGCTCTTCAAGGTGTCTTCAGTAATGAAAATGACTTTATATAGAACCAGAAAAGAACCATACACAACAAATCCATCTTTCTGAGAAATATCATCAAAAACACACCAACATGTCAGTTCTTTACCTTCTTATGGTTACAGTATAGAATCACATCCTTTACTAAAGAGCCCTTTTTATTTTTAGGAGTATAGCATCATTACTTGGGGCCTTATAAATAAAACACAATTTTTGCTTCATTTGCAGATCTTCTTTCACAAATATCACAGGTTTCACAAATGTTACAAAGTGATGTGGTAATTGTTAAAGCATATTAAACCACATTCAACAAAAGTGTGTATTAAATATGGTCTTCAAGTGGATTGCAGAGGAATAATGCACAATATAGCCCTATTCGGACTGGATTAGTTCATCAGGTGGGCACAGTGTAGAAACTCCTGCATCCTGATGGCATTAAAATAACTACAGGATGAGTGAGTTTCTGGAGGATTGCATGTTTTCTCAATACAGATGTTTCACATATAAGTACAAATGAACTATAATCATAGGTGTGAATGTGTTTAATGAGATTAAATGTGGCTAGTAATAGTGACCAAAATTTTTCTCTTTTATATACAAGATGTATACAATCCAATACAAGATGACATCTGCTAGGAAAATCACAAATAAGACTAAAGTTATCAGACAAGCTCTGAGTTAGCTTTAAAAAATAATTCAGTCTGTATTTTTCTTGGAGGATGCTGGGAAAAAAAGACATGGTAGATCTGGACACAAATAAAATAATTGAGGAGCTCCTGTAAAAGAAGCAATTACCTTATGACCCTATGTAAATGTAGTCTAATCAAGACAGGGCATTTGGGGGCAGTTTTGAGCCCCTCGAACAATATCTTTACCAGGGATGCACAGGAATGATTTTTTTTTTTACAAAATGAAACATTTGGCAAAAAACTGAACACAGTTATTCATTTACATAAATGATTATAAAATTAGTACCGGTAACTAAATTTCTTGTCTTGTAGTCAGTCAAGAACGAATGTCTGTATTTTATTAAACTGGTTTGACATCATTAGGTTTAATAACATGAGTTTAATTGTTTATTATTTTATATTTGTATATAAAACAAAGAAAATATATGAATATGTATGAAGATGCATGTTACATTATTACTATTTTTTTATAAAATGATGAAAATGTCTAAAATGAATGATGTAATCACATGGATGTTTTGTGTGTTTAATGTGAGTGTCACTGGCTACAGACACTGAAACACTTCACATTTCTTCTGGTAATTGTGAGATGGTCCCTAACACTGCAGCCACTGGAGCACAAACACAAAGCTAAGTGGCTGTATTCTGACTTCATCATAATAAGTGTAGTTTAGTAAATGTTGTGCTTGTAGTTTGTTGTCTTCTTTCATTTCACCCCCAAACTGTAACTGTGCTGGTGAAACTGTGTTTTGTTAAGTGGTGAGGAAAAGCACAATTCTGAATGTCCAAAAAGTAACAGTGTCCTAAAATTATTCGGGCTTCTTTATTCAGTGCATCCGTTGTTCCCTTATACTGTAAGAGACAGTACTGAGACACTGGGTTAATCTGTGGTGCTAATCTGAGTGAGGGACTCACTGAGGCAACAAACATGGCTGTGTTCTCAGAAAGCTGTTATTCTGGCCTACTACAGTAATCCCTGGACTTTCTCATAACACACTCACTTGCTCTCTCGCTGTAACAGTATTAGTTTGTGTGTGTTGGACTACATGTGAGGGAGTGAAAGCCTTCTAACCCATTCAGCAGATGGTGCTCCATCCTGAGCGGGGTTTATTTGAGGAGTGGAGGATAATCACCTGTTGGATGGAGTAAGAATTAGAATTTAATCAAGGCCCATCAGTCAACTGGAGCTATTCTGAGAGACAGTCCAGAATAATTTATAAAAGTCCTCGACTAAAATTCAGAGGTGCAGAGCAATAGTCTAGCTAAACTGGACAAAAGTATCTCATACGCTAGAAGAATTACAATTAATGTGAAATCCATGTTTAATTGCTTCAGATGAAACTGGGAGTTGTGATGCTAACATTGCTAACAAACAATAGAACTCAACAGTCACCTAAATTGCCTAGTCATTTCTATTAAATATATATATTTAAATCACCAAAACTTCTCTGTAGTCAATCAGCCAAGTCTAAAGTTTGCTTCTTTAGTTTAGAACTAGAGCAGTGATGCTAACACTGCTAACAAAGAATAGAACTCGATAGTCACCTAAACCAGCCAAGTCCAAACTTTGCATCTATTGTCTGGAATGGAAGCTGCAATGCTAACATTGTTAACAACCACAAGAAGTCAATGGTCTCCTATATAGCCTAGTGATTTCTGAAAAAAATACATCACCAAAACTTCTCTGTAGTCAATGAGCACAATTATTTTCTTTAGATCTGAAGCCGTCATGCTAACACTGCTAACAAACACTAGAACTCAGTCACCTAAATATTGTAGCCATTTCTGTATAAATACACCAAAACTTATTTGTGCCTTTATCGAGATCTTAATTAAGGTCTCTGGTCTACAGACAGACTGTGGATTCAGACACAGTATGAACTTTAAGAATAACAAAGAACATCCTTTATCTTGGACAGCGACTCACAGGTTATCTACAACCTATCTTAGTGATGATGACTGTCTTATAAAGGAGTCTGGTCCACAAACAGTCCTCTGCCAGACCTACTGCTGTCTGTTTATAATCTGGAGACAAGAAATACTTTTTCCTGATTGGTTGGCAGGTGTGTACTAATTCTGTATAAAAGGACACCTATGAAGCAGATCTGATAAGAAAAAAAGCTTAATTACAGTACTGCTCTGTGAAATTGTAATAACCATAATCAACCATAGTATATATTCACTGTTTTCCAACCTGCAAGAGAGGAGCTACAAAAGCAAATAACAAATGTACAAAAATGGATGATTTTGTAATGTTTAGACTTCTCGTGTTTGTATACATGAATAAACTAAAAGGCCTAAATGTGTAGCAACTGGGGTATAAGTGAGATACCGGCCTTTGAGGTGTCCTGTTTTACTATATTAATGGATTCAGTGAAGGAAACTCCACTATGCTTGGTGTCATGGAGTTCTTTGCCTCTGTCCATTCTTTTTGTATAACAGGACACCTAAGTGACCAATTGCCCTAATATAAGTCATAATTACATTTTCTAGCAATCATTTCACATCAATGCACTTTCAATGTCTGTAAATCTCAGCTATTGATTTTTTTTTATATATTGGTGGCATTTCCTGCTTTGTGGAGGTGTGTTATAGCCATACAGTCTGCATGATGTTAGCGATGTGTGCGTGTTAGGGATACATTTGTTTGATTGTCCTCTTTAAGTTTTGGCCCTCGCAGAGCTCAGATGGTACCAAGATCAATACTCGTGATTTAGAATGCCACAACAAAGGCTACTGGAGTGTAAGTAAGCTCTCAGAGCAAAAATGATCCATGATGTTGCTGAGACACTATCTATAAAAGCTGTGGACTGAAAGTAAACCCTCTGAACCTGATCGATCCTGACGTTCCTCAGCTGCTGCCAGCTGGCACTGCTCCTCTCGGCTAAAGCACGCGCTCTTAAAGGCTCAGTGTGGCTTTTTCAGAAAGGCTTTGGTGACTGTGTGTGTAGCACACGCCTGGCTGGGCACACACTCTTGGTTGTTGTCCAGACTGGCTCTCTAGGCTGCTGTGAGCAGCTCTCAGACAGCGCAGTTCCAGCGGGACACAGCCGAGCCTCTTTGCAGTCACATTTACTCTCATTCATCTCCAGCACAAACAGAGAGAGACCAGCAGTGGGCAATAAGATCAGCAATAATATAGCATCACGATAGTTGGTGACATTTATGTAATATCAATGTGTATCAACATGTAGTCATTTGACAACTGACAAATAACCATTAATCTTGAATTGAAGAGTAATCATTTTGATTATATTGTCCTGATTTAGATTGTTATTACGAACAATTCAAAGTATTCCAGTGAAGTCAAGCAATTCCTCTTGCACCATTTTGGTAGGCAAGTTCAAGTTTGTTCGTCAGCTCAGGGAGGTTTGTTTTGTAATATGCATGGTTTTATTTCAGTAATTTTTGTAAATTGTAAATGTCACCATGGTTTGTCTACAGTTAACCTACCATAACGATACAGCAAAGGTAAAAAAAAGTTGTTTGTTTTTTTCCTCCGAGAACACCAATAGTGAGGAAACATAAGGGAGAGCAGACCAGGGAGCTTATACCAAAAATAAAAATAAAATGCTGTGATGACTATTTCATAAACGTGGTTGTTATTGGAGTTCAGTTTGGCTGGTCTACCTCTAACCTCTTCTGAAGGTTAATAAAACGCTGCCTCTCTGCACTGAATGTTATGATCAATTTACTTGCTTAAAGCAAGAAGCAGCACCTAGTGATTATTCTGTGTCAGTAACAGTGTCCTTGTCTACAGATTCAGCAGTCTTTTGACATATAAGGTGCACTATATTTTTTGATAGTGCGTCTCAAAAAATAAGAATATGGTGAAAATGTTCACCGTTTATAACTTAATTCAAAAAGGTAAACGCTCATATATTGTATATTCATTACACATAAAATTACATATTTCAAGGCTATCACTTTGTGTGTAATGTATGACAGTTTACCTTTTTGAATTAAGTTATAAACAGTGAACTTTTTCAGCATATTATTTTTCATGGTGCACTATCAAAAAAATATAGTGAGCTGAAAGACATTCGCTGCGGAGTTCCTGGTTGATTGCTGACGCCTGGGAAATATTTGACTTGTAAAATATCTGAGATCCAGTCTGCGACTGTCAAAAGCATTAATTACCTACAACCAAAGAAATCACATAGAGAGAGAACCACGTGTCTGTTGACACAACCTCTCTGTTATTGTTATTGTGACTGTGCGGGAGAACCAATGTGATTGATTATATTTATTTTCAGTGTAATGGACAGGCGAAACAACGCTGGCGATAGTATATATGTAATGTAACTGTACTGCTGGCTAATAACCAGCGCCCCAGCTGTACTGTTCTGTTCTCATGACAAAATGTGTTTTTGAAGAGCAACCAGGAGTCTGCAATGAAAAATCGTGTAGTTTGCAACTACAGCTCAACCAGTCGCGTAGTGTAAACGGCACAACGAACAACATCTCAAAAAAGTTGTGTAGTGTGAACCTGGTATTCTCTACCAAAATGGTGATGGGCATTTTTATGACGTAATTGAATACAATGAATAGTTCAGGAAAAACCACTGTACCAACACTATAAACTCAGAAAAAGATGGATAAAATAATGTTGACCCTATTAGAGTCTCGAAACAATGTACACGTATAGTATACAAACCGGATTCCAAAAAAGTTGGGACACTAAACAAATTGTGAATAAAAACTGAATGCAATGATGTGGAGATGGCAAATGTCAATAT
>BRDA01014504.1:770-12622 GCA_036984385.1 Crenuchus spilurus | reverse complement strand
CCAAGACAATTGAACAGTTAGAGGCCTGTATTACACATGAATGGGAGAGCATTCCTATTTCTAAACTTGAGAAACTGGTCTCCTCTGTCCCCAGATGTCTGCTGGGTTTTCTAAGAAGAAGGGAGGATGCCACACTGGTAAAAATTGCCTTGTCCCAACTTTTTTGGGATTTGTTGACATCATGAAATTTTGAAACAACATATTTTTCCCTTAAAATGATACACTCTCTCAGTTTAAACTTTTGATCTGTGATTTGTGTTCTATTCTGAGTAAAATATTAGATGTTGGCACCTCCACATCATTGCATTCAGTTTTTATTCACAATTTGTTTAGTGTCCCAACTTTTTTGGAATCCGGTTTGTAAAATAGCAAGCTTTGCATTGCTTTCCAGGCATGCAGGCCACCAAATCATTTTGTTCAGTTTCAAGCAATATAACAAAAACTGTTTGCAAGACAATTCACCTACTCCAATGTAAATCAAGCCACAATTCTATTCCTGTGCATATATATGGTCAATATCCACAGCACCTGCACATCATAACACGCTAATTCATTGAAGCTAAGCAGGTTCGATTCTGGTTAGTGTTTGGACAGGAGACATCCAAAGAAAGCTGGTGTGTGCGCTAGAAGTGGTGATGGTGGGACAACAGAAGGTGATATTTTTGTGTTCTATGTGGATCCCAATGTCCCAGTCTAGTGATGGGGGAACTGAACTATATGGCCCCATCTTTCAAAGGAGATGTATAACCAAAGTCCTGATTCTCTTAAGTCAGTAAAGATTCCTGGTCATTTCCTCTAAAATGTAGGAGTTACTCTGATGTCCTGACTAAATTTCTCAACCCTCATCATCTCCATCTTCAAAAACTGTCTCAGTCTCCCCTCACCTCTTTGACTAATAGCTAATGTGTGGTAAGTTCTGGTGTGGACTGGTTGCCATTATCATTCAGGTGGATGCTCACTGTTGGTGGTGGTTGAGGTGACTCATGTCCAAATGTCTTTGAGTGTCTAGAAAAGCGTAGTAATGGAACTGTAAGTAAGTAGATATGTATAAACTCTAATGTGTGCAACTGCTTATTTCACAGTTCACTGAACACTTTACACCACTGTTCTGTCTGCATTTCATTGAGCTGCTGAATCAGTTTTCAGTTCAGGCTGGAAACAAATGCCCCCCGAGGACTAAAATCTCTTTGAACAGGATAGTCATTTGGATTTCTTCTAGGTCTCTGAAGCGAGAAGGGGCCCTTATCTGCTTTTAAGTGATGCTTTAAGACAGCACGAGAGAAGAACTGAAGTAATCTGAATGGACGGAAGCTTGCTAATGAACACAGCCCTGGAGAGATAAGGCGTTCCTGAGCTAAGCTTAACAAAACAGCAACAGTTTAAAAAGGGAAATCAATAGTGTAAGGCTGGCCTACACTCTCACTTTCATATTTGCATAACATTGAAGCTGCTATGGCTGATGCTCAGTCTTGGGCAGATTTTTTTTTACAGCTATTTACATAAATTATGATATAACATGATGGGCTCACCGAGCATCAGCTGGACATCCAACATCTTTCTTTCATGTCATTATGCGCCTGCACATCCATTCATAGTGCACTTTGACACTTGTATATGCATATACACAGACTGCACATATCCTATGATATTACTGCTTACTGTTGTTTAAGGCACAGCCACTTTGTTGTTAAATTTTACTTGGCTATGAGAGAACATTTGCAATTATTACTTGTGTTGCTGTGATATGATTCAGATTCCCTCAGGGATGGAAGGATGGATATATGGATCACCCTTCCGTCCATCATCCATTCATCTTTCCGTCCATCCATCCTGCATTTACCTGCTCATGTTATTCATGTCGAAAAAACCTTTTGAAGTGTTTTAAACAAAACTCAAAAAGCTATTTTCTTCTCATTGTGATCGTTACTGTGATCATCTACCAGTCTGAAAGTGATTTTCAGTGTGTTTTAAGTTCTGTCTCCTCCATACACCACTGGAAGAAACACCTGAATGCCTGAAAAATAAAACAGCTGGTTTCTAAAGGCATTAACCACAATCTGATGTTCTATCCACTGCAAATTAGGTGTAAAAATGTACACAAGGGCTCCAGCTTAAACCCACACTGCTGTTCATTCACTTATCAGAGATGAATAAAGTACAGCAGTCCCAAGTCAAATACTGATGCTTGCCTACTGTTAGTGAAGTAAAAAAAACTTCCATACTACATAGACAAATTGGAGTTTATTCTCCTTTTGTTAGAGTAACTGTCTCTACTGTCCAGGGAAGGCTTTCTTCTAGATTTTGGAGCATTGCTGTGAGGATTTGATTGCATTCAGCAGCGTTAGATGATTAGTGAGTTGAGGGAACTGCAGAAAGAGACAAGCTGCTGTCTCTGTCTTTACATCTGTAAGGTGAACCAGTTCGTAGACACTGGTTAAAATGTCAGCAGCTCTGCTTTCTGATCCACTCATACCAGCAAGCCACCACCATGCCAGTGTCCCTGAGAATAATAATACCTGCTCTGTGGAGGTCCTGACCCTTGACCAAAGCTGAAAAAGTATGCAGATGGACTAGAGTGTAATTGAAGAAATCAAAGTGCACCTGTATGGTAAGTGTAGTTAAAATGGACAGTGAGTAGATACAAGGAGGTGGCTTTAATGAAATGGCTGATCAGTGTACATGGTCTATATGATACCTCCAGCCTCGATGCTCCCTGAAGGCCTTAATAAATAATTCATCTTTACGAGCAGAGAGGGACTGCGTTGAGATCGATCGTGAGCTCTCTGTGAGATTGCGAGAGCTTTTTCTGCATTTCTAATGCTTGCTGTATCCTGTCAAAGGCAATTATCAGAGTAAACAGAGGCTTTATTGGACTAAAAGTGAGAGTTGTAAAGCTTCAGTATGAGTGCAACAGCCACCTCTATTTACTCAACATCTGTGTAGCTGAACACAGACAATAAAAGTGTCAGGGAGTGGGCCTGGTACAAAATGTCTTGTTGGTTTGCGGCAGGACATTAAGGACGCCTCAAAGCCCAGATTGAGGTTTATTTTTAGCACTGATGATGACTCGCTGAGATCCAGTGATTTATGATAGCACAGCAGGTTCACCGGTGTTTTATCATCTCCCAGTCTCTGACCTTAAGCAAGCGATGATGATGTAGATTAGGATTAGGCTTTATCGCACTAGCGATGGGAGGTCTTAAACCCATGCCATGCTTAATACGTGATGTCTAATGTTTTCACAGTACATATGAATAATAGTAACATCACTTAAAATAGGCTACTGAAATTCAATGAAACAGCATTTATTAGATGGCAGCATCCACCTGGGATATCTAGCAACGACCCATCACCACCAATGCAACCACCTGGTATGCCATAGCAATGACCTAGCAACAGCTTAGCAACCAAATCAGAAACATTGGCATCCACTTTGCAAGCCCACAGCAACCACCTTCCAACCTTTTAGCAACTGCTTAAGCCTGGTGCACACTGCAGAATGTTTTAAATCCTAAATGATGCTGAAATTGAGACACCCAACACAAAGATATTTTTCACTGATTTTCTGTTCTTGATCGTTGTTAGTCATAAAGGTCCCCACACGACATCACGTGCCCTGAATTGAAACACCACACACTTTATGAGTTACACTCCTGACCGATGACTCAGAACCTTGCAGGAGTTTATTGTGAACTAGATGTAAACAAACATGGTGAATGAAACCATTTCAGTGCTAGCTGTGACAGTGTTCTGCTCAGAAAAAAAGCCATGAAAAGAAAAGGATGTGGATGAAACCAAAACATTATAAAGACACTCATGCTGTTGCCAAAGTTCCTCAAGTCCACCTCACTCATGATTTAACTGCCTTGCTTTTAACTTCTGTACATACCGACAAGCTCTGTTCAGCCTAGCTCTCTTTGGTTGACAATCTTTCAGGCATGACGCCATTTACACCAGAGAATCGGTGTCCACCCCACACTACAGGATAGTCATAAATGTTAGTGTTTTATATTTACAATTCACAATCGAGGCACCCCAACACTTGGGGAAGATTGGATTATTGACATCCAACACTACAGGATAATCAAGGAAGATAATCTGTTATGATTACCCTGAAATTGGGAGACCTTTAACGATTGCTGGGAGGAGCAAATCAGCCTCAAATTTGGCCCAATTATCCCGTTAGAAACAACACAGCAAACTCTTAGCATCAGCAAGCAACCATTGTACATAATCAAGAACAATAAATTTTGTACAGTTTTAAATGGAAACATCCATATTTAAGCAGCATTTTAACTGCATTTACAGTAATTAAAACAAAAATTCACAAATCTTCAAACATGGGTCATTCCACTCATATTTCAACATTTCTGCAGAGTTTAATCATTGAGTTATAAAGCCACTCAGAGTGGTTTGCTGTGAAATAACTCACTGTATACAAACTTACCAACTCAGACTTCAGAGAACTATAAACATGACAGACAGACATTTAGCAGCAGACGGCGCCTAAAAATGCTACTGATGCTTCAACTGCAGCCCAGAAGCTGCCAGAAAACAATCGCCAGCTGGCAGGTCCAGGTGGTGAAACAGTAAAACTGCATAAGATAAGCAATATGGCTCTGACAGATACCATATAGACCACACTGCAACCATACTGCATTGTTGGTGTTTCAGAGAGCCAGGTTTGTGGTCAATTGAGTGAAGTCCAGCAAGTGTCAGGTGTCTTCTGAGCTACAGTCCAGCAATGAAACAGCTAATCAGTTACAGACTGAATTATGTGATGTGTGAGAAACATCCCTGGGGCTTCAGTGGTAAATCACCACGAGACAGAGAGAGACAGAGAGAAGAGTAGAAAGAAGAGGAGGGGGTACTGGGATAGAGACAGAAAAACACTCTGTGCGGGAGAGAGAGGCAAAGGGGGTAGAAACACAATACACAGAGAGAGAGAGAGCGCACGCAAGAGAGAGAGACAGCAAGAGAGACACAGAGGGGGTAGAGACACACACAGAGAGAGAGAGAGAGAGAGAGAGAGAGAGAGAGACACACACAGAGAGAGAATAATCTGTCAAATCCAGATTTCCTTTAAAGCCTACCTTACACCTAATAACTTTCATGCAATTTTATAGCCGCAGACAAATTTTCAAAGTCGGGCTAAAATCACGAGAGTCTTGTTAGAGTTGAGTTGCAGTCGTGTCATCTCGATCGTTAAGTGTAAGGTGGTCAGGACTGAAAGTTTTAGTCAGTCTTTTTCGCATCGAGGCGTTCTGCTAAAATCAAACATGTTTAATATAATCGCAAGTCGTAAGAGTTGAACCCTGGTTGACCCAAGCAAATACTGTTGGGAACCAATAAGAGAGCTACGGAAAGCCACAAAGGCAAATAGTAAATACACAAATGTCTGGTGGGTAGAGCTCGGAAACTACGGTTCTCCTGGACTGTAGAAAAAAAGGAGAACCTAATGGTGCTGTGGTACGAGCAAGAGTGTTTTATCATTTACTACACAACGGAGACGAAAAGGAAAAAAGTGGACAAATTGCTGAAGCCCCTGAAATCCCAGGTGAGTGTGCTATGCTAAAGCTAACTAGCTAACTAAACACTACTGAATGGGGCTATTTAATGATAATTTTAATCTTAAACGTTATTGTTTTCCCCAACAGCTTGAAGAAAATGAGGAGCATACAGACACACAGGACCAGGATGTCAATCATATGTTGACAGTATTTTGAGCTCTGATAGCACTGTGTTTGTAATGCATGTTACTATATTTAGATTTTGCACTGTCTTAATTTTTGATACAACAAAAGCTTTAATAAATACACATTTTGCAGTAATTATGCTCTTTATTGCATTAATTCTATGTAAAACGAAAGCAGATGGGAAGTAATCTCAAAATAAATCTAGTTGCAGTCTTTAAATTAGTGACCCTGTAAGATCCACAGTCTCTCCAAAATCTTAAGCCTGCGACTAGACTGTGACTAAAAAGTCTGTAGATGTGAGATGGTGACAGACTTTAGTCTGTTAAAAATCTTTTCAGAATCTTTTCAAAGTCGTTAGGTGTATGGGAGGCTTAAGTTTAAATGAAACTGAAGGGACTGACACCTTCACTATTGTCTGGCTTTTAATCCCATCTTTCAGGTCTGTTCTTCATAGCAGGGCTGTAGGACAATGATTATTAGGACTAAAATAGCAAACAATACAATGACAACATATTTCTGATTTGGTATCCTTTCTTTCATTTGAGTCCTTTGTTCAAAAAGTGCATCAGAAGGTTCTTGAAATAATGGAACAATAGAACCACTTACTGTAAAAATGTTCATGCCTAAACATCTCATTTACAAATGGCTCCAATAAAATGTGCTTAGGTAACCAAGCCCTCCATTAAACTAGGGATGACCATGGAGATCTACCACCCTGAAGATCTCCAGGATCAGGACTAGACTTTCAACCATTAGGATCCTTTATATTTTAATGTCAAATCACCAAAAAGCCACTAAATACCATTACTAACCTTTACAAACCATTACGTAACCAACAGAAGCTTTTTTTTCTTTAACAGGGAAAGTGATTCTTCTAGGGCATCTCACGTTGAATCCCTTGATGACTCTGAACATGTAGATACATGTACATAAACGATGGAGCTCATTACATTACAAGTTCTTTCTCTACGACACTAAATGTGTCCAGAGAAGTGCTGAAGCACCACAATAATGAGAACGTGGAGGGTATGTGGTTACAGGAACAATAAATAGCGCTAAACGCTACTGTCTGTTCCCTTGAGCACAATTAATGTTGTTAGCAGGCACGGATAACTGCGAAAGTTTCTGTTATCGTCAACAAGGCCAATTACACGCCAAATCCCGCTGAGAGAGCCTGGCAGGAGCACAGCTTCCCCACTGGGCCTCAGATTGATGGGCTGAAAGGGCAGCTGCTTCATAACTCACCTGATAACATGACACCCACACAGCGAAACCCCCAGCAGAATATACACCTACAGCATTTATTTAAAGCAAAGAAATGATAAGACAAGACGTGTTTAGCATCCAAAGTTTGCTGCTTTAGTTTTGCACTGGAGCTATGAGGCTAATGTCACCAAAGAGTAATGGAACCCTATGACAAGCAAATAACATTGTTAAATTTGCAGGGGATTCCTGCTATACTGTTATTCGTAGGTCCCATCATTCAGGGGTTGGGGCAAATTTTTAGAGCACCCAAAACACCAGTGTAATGTTTAACTGGTTTTGCAGGTTTTTAATGTTTTCAATTAGAATTTGATTTCCACTTATAAGGTCATAACTGTTATCTTGTTTGCAGCTTTGATCTGCTGCTAATGGTTAATTAAGTTTTTTTTTGTTGTTGTTGCTTTAAAGCTAATCAAAGCTTCAAGTCTTTGTAAAATATGCTTTTTATACAAATATGCTGTGATTCTATTAGAGTAAAGGTGCATAACTGGTAGGTCAGTAAAATCTTTTACTTTCACAGCAAGTGGACTGAGTAAACCACAATATTACCAAGTCACCATAAGTGCACAATCATTGACCAACGTGCTTCAACACGTTGTCCTCCACATTTAAACCATCCATGTAGCAAAACACACAGTCACACACACTTCGGAGTCAATGAACACACCAAATGGTGGGAAGCCCCTGTCAATGGCACCCAGGGAGCAGGTGCAGGTTAGGTGCCTTGCTCAAGGGCACTTCAGTCATGTCAGGTAAGGGGATCTAAACTGGTGACCTTAAAACCCAAACCACCAAATCACAGCTGTCCAAAGTTTGTAATCATAAAATAACTTAGTATATTAGCTTATAATTACAATCAAGTTACATTGTAGACTAAAGTAATGTAAAAGGAATCTTCCCCAAGGTCTTCTTGCACAAGCGCTTGCTTGGTATAATGTTGGCCAACCAGTCATCAAACTCCAATCTGCCACATCGGGCTCAGTAATGTTTCCCAATACACTACACTGAGACAATAAATCCTATATATACACTAGGGTTGAGCCAGATTCTTGTTTCAGATGAGTATCCGATATGGATAAAGCATGTGTGATGAGTACGATCAGAATACGAGTAAAACTTGTCAATATGCATGCTCGTGCTGAAGGAAAATCCTCATTGGGTAACTGACTGCCTTCACAATCTGTGATTGGCCAGTCACACAGCGCCCGCCCCTCCCTACACAGATGCAGACAGTCACTCAGTCACACACACATACACACACAGACAGGCACGCACACACACACCTTAATCAATATTGTTTAACTTTGTGTGGAAAAAAAATGCCAAGAACATTAAGTAATAAAAAAAATAATAATTGAAAGAAAAAAAAAAATCAGTTTGATCATAAAATAAAAAATAAAAAAGGAACAATTCTGAGGCTGTTCTATAAATAGTTTTCAAATAAACAATACATATAGCAACATTTGATCATTCCATATCAATTTCAGACTTAAAATAATGTACCAAGTTAAGCCCCACCCACTTCCAGTTAAGCCACGCCCAATTCCGGTTTAGGCCACGCACACTTCAAGTACAGATACCGTGATACAGATCATTTAGGTGGTTGAATAGATACAGATACAGATCTAGTGGTGTACTCACTCATTCCTAATATACACACATGTAAATACAATGATTTGCTGTCCATGCATCTTGCCCATCCATGTGGACAATTAAACAAACAAAAATCAATTATTTTAACAGCCTCAAAGGAGAATAAAAGCTGATCAATATTTTTGTGATTCATGAATGGAAGGGTTAAGACGTAAATTCAGTGAATGAGTCAATAAATAAAAACCCTCAGTGGAACAGGGCTAGCTCTACTGCAATGATTAATCGGTCCATGCTGGAGGAAGCTAGAGGCTAATTTCATGTCTCATTTAATCCCTACCCAGAGACATCTATTATTTCAGCATTATTACAGAAAATATTTTAAACATCCCTTCACAGAAATATTAAAACAGTCACATTTTCTCAAATGCAGCAGCACAATGCTGATGTATAGTAATCTAGCAGAAACCTAATGATGGACAGACTGATGGAATAGCTTTATATAACTCAAATCAAGCCGATATCAATCTGCTGATATAAATAGCAGTGGGATTTGCCTGTGGGCCTAAAATCTAGCAGAAGGGAGAGGACAGTGAGCTTATTTGAGTCAAAGCTGCCCAGAGGAGACAGCCATGCAGGAGGCTGTGCTCCAGCTATAGTGAGCGCGAGCTGTCACATTACATTTCTGTCCTCATCACGTGGACTTATTTCTGATGTGGGAACATGCTGTGTGTGTACACACACATCTCTGCAGAGTGTCAGCACTTCTGTAGAAAGACACAGCAGGTTATACAGAGCTTTTGAGGACTTAAAGCCTTAAACACAGCCTGAGGGCAATGCTTCATAACTTGTATAGAGTAATATAAAGTGAAATTTTGATTAGTGGTGGGTCAATAATTCATATCATAATGCTCCACATAATGCTCTCTCAGGTAGATTATGAAGTGGAAGATCTTCCATCCAGACTAAGTAGTATTAAGTGATTCTTCAAAAGCTTTCATATTTTTGTTTTGTTGATTTATAAAGATTTTTGGTGGTTCTGTGCATTAAAACCTCTAAAAATGGCTGCCAAACATCTTTATTTCCAACAAGACTATGCCCGCCTGGAAAGCCACAGAGATTTGTTTACAGAAAGGATTAAAATGATCAGACAAGGTCTGAGATAGATAAAACCAGTGGGAAAATCAGCCTGTAAAACAGACCCAGTGCATCCAGATGTAAATAAAATCACAAAGGAGCTGCTGTAAAAGAAGAAATTACCCCAGGACCCTGTGTAAATGTAATCCAATCCAAATAGGCCTTTAGTGTGCAGAAACTCTATAGAAATGTCATCTATTGAATGTTGTGTTCATCTTAGGAAATATGAAAATAATCAAGCTATGAATGTAGGGAATAAGCATCAGAAATCATAAGTGGCTCTGAGGAGTTTAGGAAGTTGAGCACATTTTCTTAACACCATTAAGTCTGTTGTTTTGAGCCTTTGTGTGACCCGTAGTTCCAGGCCTGGTAACATACTGGACATAAGAACTGACTCTTACCAGACAAAAAATATAAAAAATGTTCAGGTTTGTAAGCTCAGGTTTGTTGCTACTGAGACTAAATTGAGTCTTAAAGGGGCAGCGAAGATTAAATGTTCTCAGAATAACGTAAACCTAAACACCTGTTGTTGTTTCAGCCTTTCACAAAAAAAAAAAAATCCTCCTGTGATTGATAAAGGACACAAATGTATTCATTGTTAAAAGAAAACGTGAAATGTTCCCTGTAAATACAAAATACACTGTAAACACTGACTACTCAGAAATTAATTTCATTAACACATTCACTTCTGCTACAGCATACTGCTGTTAGATGAGTGTAAACACACAATACAATGCAACACACATGATCATGACTGTTAAAATACTGCATCCTCCTTATTTCCTTCATCCAGGAGTGGTCATAATATTTTGACTCACCTGCATAATATATCTCAGTGTTAATAGTGGCACTGCTCACCTCTACCCGTTTCATATGCAAGCACCAGGGTATTCCGTTTCACCACAATGGTGAGAAGTGATACAGCATTTATAGCCTCACAGCTGACAATGCAGCGAGTTATTTTCCCCCAGAATTCTCTTTCACACTGCACATGTTGTGCATGACCAGGCCACTGAGCGCTGGGCTGAGTTGCATATGGATTTCAACTCAGCATCAATTCCAATCCATCCAAACTCATTTTCACTGGACTGTGACCAAGAACAGAACCTGCTCCCAAGGTCAGCGAGATGATCAAGAAGCAACTGTGGTGGTTTTCTTTCTGCCATGAATAGAAATCCAGGCTTGTGCATTAAGCACATTATATCTATTAATAGTGAAGGTTGCCTAAGGCTTGTATGGCTCTGCTGACACAAGGATGCTGTAATTATGCTAGTGCAATGCACGAGGAGGACAGAGCCTTATAGCCCAGAAACACATGAATAATGGAATAATTCAGTCTTTACATGGAGGTGCTCTGAAATGCTAATGCTGTAGGAGAGATGGAAAGGCTGGTATTATACATGTGAGTGTGCAGCCCCCGTCACGTAGGGATGGACGTGGAGACGCACTGAACAATGGCACAATAATCCACAGTGAGCACGTGCATTCGCCCCTGAACAGCTGGGCTTCAATTCAACGCAACGAGAAGGACAACAGACAGACTGACAAAGCAGCAGCTGAATCCAGCAACTCTGAAAAACTCGCGGCGCCACAGCAGACACGTGTCTGCGCGTTTTTGGACTCACCGAGTGCGCGAGGCGGTACGTATGCGCGGGGCTCCTGCAGACGAGGCTCCGTGACAGTGCACACATTGGCTGCTTAAGCACGGGGAGAAGTCCTCGGCATGCTCACAGCAGCTCTCCTCCTCCTCCTTCTCCTCGTCGTGATTCTCCCTCTAACCTTCCTCCGCCAGGGTGACGTCACACGCGCGCGCTCACCCCGCTGGACGCGAGAGCGCGCACCGCTAACTACACTGGAATTAAAGTGTGGGTGTGAGTCAGTGGTGTAGGACACGAATAGAATCTCATATAGACACATACATAGATTTACATACACATAAATACTTGCATACACACACATACACATACACGCATACATACACACATATACGTACACAAATACTTACATACTCATACATACACATACACATAAACACACTTACATACATACATCAAGTAATGAGGAAAGCACTGGAATTTATGGGAGGTTTCAAGATTGGTGGAAGGACTATTAACAATCTCAGATATGCAGATGACATCGTCTTATTGGCCACAACAAAAGAACAAC